>CAWWDY010000560.1:0-58109 GCA_963942605.1 Poecilus cupreus
AAAAACATAGAAAAACGCTGTTTTCAACTATTCAAACTGACAAATTCATGTTTCTTTCGTGTGAAACGGCGATTTATGAGAAACGACGATAAAATTGCTGTTTTAAACATGAAAAAACATAGAAAAACGCTGTTTTGAACTATTCAAACTGACAAATTCATGTTTCTTTCGTGTGAAACGGCGATTTATGAGAAATGACGATAAAATTGCTGTTTTAAACTTGCAAAAACATAGAAAAACGCTGTTTTTGAACTATTCAAACTGACAAATTCATGTTTCTTTCGTGTGAAACGGCGATTTATGAGAAATGACGATAAAATTGCTGTTTTAAACTTGCAAAAACATAGAAAAACGCTGTTTTGAACTATTCAAACTGACAAATTCATGTTTCTTTCGTGTGAAACGGCGTTTTATGAGAAATGACGATAAAATTGCTGTTTTAAACTTGCAAAAACATAGAAAAACGCTGTTTTGAACTATTCAAACTGACAAATTCATGTTTTTTTCGTGTGAAACGGCGATTTATGAGAAATGACGATAAAATTGCTGTTTTAAACTTGCAAAAACATAGAAAAACGCTGTTTTCAACTATTCAAACTGACAAATTCATGTTTCTTTCGTGTGAAACGGCGATTTATGAGAAATGACGATAAAATTGCTGTTTTAAACATGAAAAAACATAGAAAAACGCTGTTTTGAACTATTCAAACTGACAAATTCATGTTTCTTTCGTGTGAAACGGCGTTTTATGAGAAATGACGATAAAATTGCTGTTTTAAACTTGCAAAACATAGAAAACGCTGTTTTGAACTATTCAAACTGACAAATTCATGTTTCTTTCGTGTGAAACGGCGATTTATGAGAAATGACGATAAAATTGCTGTTTTAAACTTGCAAAAACATAGAAAAACGCTGTTTTCAACTATTCAAACTGACAAATTCATGTTTCTTTCGTGTGAAACGGCGATTTATGAGAAACGACGATAAAATTGCTGTTTTAAACATGAAAAAACATAGAAAAACGCTGTTTTGAACTATTCAAACTGACAAATTCATGTTTCTTTCGTGTGAAACGGCGATTTATGAGAAATGACGATAAAATTGCTGTTTTAAACTTGCAAAAACATAGAAAAACACTGTTTTCAACTATTCAAACTGACAAATTCATGTTTCTTTCGTGTGAAACGGCGATTTATGAGAAACGACGATAAAATTGCTGTTTTAAACATGAAAAAACATAGAAAAACGCTGTTTTGAACTATTCAAACTGACAAATTCATGTTTCTTTCGTGTGAAACGGCGATTTATGAGAAATGACGATAAAATTGCTGTTTTAAACTTGCAAAAACATAGAAAAACGCTGTTTTGAACTATTCAAACTGACAAATTCATGTTTCTTTCGTGTGAAACGGCGATTTATGAGAAATAACGATAAAATTGCTGTTTTAAACTTGCAAAAACATAGAAAAACGCTGTTTTTAACTATTCAAACTGATAAATTCAGGATTCTTTCGTGTGAAACGGCGATTTATGAGAAATGACGATAAAATTGCTGTTTTAAACTTGCAAAAACCTAGAAAAACGCTGTTTTTAACTATTCAAACTGACAAATTCATGTTTCTTTCGTGTGAAACGGCGATTTATGAGAAATGACGATAAAATTGCTGTTTTAAACTTGCAAAAACATAGAAAAACGCTGTTTTCAACTATTCAAACTGACAAATTCATGTTTCTTTCGTGTGAAACGGCGATTTATGAGAAACGACGATAAAATTGCTGTTTTAAACATGAAAAAACATAGAAAAACGCTGTTTTGAACTATTCAAACTGACAAATTCATGTTTCTTTCGTGTGAAACGGCGATTTATGAGAAATGACGATAAAATTGCTGTTTTAAACTTGCAAAAACATAGAAAAACGCTGTTTTGAACTATTCAAACTGACAAATTCATGTTTCTTTCGTGTGAAACGGCGTTTTATGAGAAATGACGTAAAATTGCTGTTTTAAACTTGCAAAAACATAGAAAAACGCTGTTTTGAACTATTCAAACTGACAAATTCATGTTTCTTTCGTGTGAAACGGCGATTTATGAGAAATGACGATAAAATTGCTGTTTTAAACTTGCAAAAACATAGAAAAACACTGTTTTCAACTATTCAAACTGACAAATTCATGTTTCTTTCGTGTGAAACGGCGATTTATGAGAAACGACGATAAAATTGCTGTTTTAAACATGAAAAAACATAGAAAAACGCTGTTTTGAACTATTCAAACTGACAAATTCATGTTTCTTTCGTGTGAAACGGCGTTTTATGAGAAATGACGATAAAATTGCTGTTTTAAACTTGCAAAAACATAGAAAAACGCTGTTTTGAACTATTCAAACTGACAAATTCATGTTTCTTTCGTGTGAAACGGCGATTTATGAGAAATGACGATAAAATTGCTGTTTTAAACTTGCAAAAACTTAGAAAAACGCTGTTTTCAACTATTCAAACTGACAAATTCATGTTTCTTTCGTGTGAAACGGCGATTTATGAGAAACGACGATAAAATTGCTGTTTTAAACATGAAAAAACATAGAAAAACGCTGTTTTGAACTATTCAAACTGACAAATTCATGTTTCTTTCGTGTGAAACGGCGATTTATGAGAAATGACGATAAAATTGCTGTTTTAAACTTGCAAAAACATAGAAAAACGCTGTTTTTATCTATTCAAACTGATAAATTCAGGTTTCTTTCGTGTGAAACGGCGATTTATGAGAAATGACGATAAAATTGCTGTTTTAAACTTGCAAAAACATAGAAAAACGTTGTTTTTAACTATTCAAACTGATAAATTCAGGTTTCTTTCGTTCGAAACGGTGGATTTTTGTGAAATCACGATAAAACTGCTGTTTTAAACTTGCAAAAACATAGAAAAACGCTGTTTTGAACTATTCAAACTGATAAATTCATGTTTCTTTCGTGTGAAACGACGATTTATGAGAAATGACGATAAAATTGCTGTTTTAAACTTGCAAAAACATAGAAAAACGCTGTTTTTAATTATTCAAACTGATAAATTCAGGTTTCTTTCGTGTGAAACGGCGATTTATGAGAAATGACGATAAAATTGCTGTTTTAAACTTGCAAAAACATAGAAAAACGCTGTTTTTAACTATTCAAACTGACAAATTCATGTTTCTTTCGTGTGAAACGGCGTTTTATGAGAAATGACGATAAAATTGCTGTTTTAACTTGCAAAAACATAGAAAAACGCTGTTTTGAACTATTCAAACTGACAATTCATGTTTCTTTCGTGTGAAACGGCGATTTATGAGAAATGACGATAAAATTGCTGTTTTAAACTTGCAAAAACATAGAAAAACGCTGTTTTCAACTATTCAAACTGACAAATTCATGTTTCTTTCGTGTGAAACGGCGATTTATGAGAAATGACGATAAAATTGCTGTTTTAAACATGAAAAAACATAGAAAAACGCTGTTTTGAACTATTCAAACTGACAAATTCATGTTTCTTTCGTGTGAAACGGCGTTTTATGAGAAATGACGATAAAATTGCTGTTTTAAACTTGCAAAAACATAGAAAAACGCTGTTTTGAACTATTCAAACTGACAAATTCATGTTTCTTTTGTGTGAAACGGCGATTTATGAGAAATGACGATAAAATTGCTGTTTTAAACTTGCAAAAACATAGAAAAACGCTGTTTTCAACTATTCAAACTGACAAATTCATGTTTCTTTCGTGTGAAACGGCGATTTATGAGAAACGACGATAAAATTGCTGTTTTAAACATGAAAAAACATAGAAAAACGCTGTTTTGAACTATTCAAACTGACAAATTCATGTTTCTTTCGTGTGAAACGGCGATTTATGAGAAATGACGATAAAATTGCTGTTTTAAACTTGCAAAAACATAGAAAAACGCTGTTTTGAACTATTCAAACTGACAAATTCATGTTTCTTTCGTGTGAAACGGCGATTTATGAGAAATGACGATAAAATTGCTGTTTTAAACTTGCAAAAACATAGAAAAACGCTGTTTTGAACTATTCAAACTGACAAATTCATGTTTCTTTCGTGTGAAACGGCGTTTTATGAGAAATGACGATAAAATTGCTGTTTTAAACTTGCAAAAACATAGAAAAACGCTGTTTTGAACTATTCAAACTGACAAATTCATGTTTTTTTCGTGTGAAACGGCGATTTATGAGAAATGACGATAAAATTGCTGTTTTAAACTTGCAAAAACATAGAAAAACGCTGTTTTCAACTATTCAAACTGACAAATTCATGTTTCTTTCGTGTGAAACGGCGATTTATGAGAAATGACGATAAAATTGCTGTTTTAAACATGAAAAAACATAGAAAAACGCTGTTTTGAACTATTCAAACTGACAAATTCATGTTTCTTTCGTGTGAAACGGCGTTTTATGAGAAATGACGATAAAATTGCTGTTTTAAACTTGCAAAACATAGAAAACGCTGTTTTGAACTATTCAAACTGACAAATTCATGTTTCTTTCGTGTGAAACGGCGATTTATGAGAAATGACGATAAAATTGCTGTTTTAAACTTGCAAAAACATAGAAAAACGCTGTTTTCAACTATTCAAACTGACAAATTCATGTTTCTTTCGTGTGAAACGGCGATTTATGAGAAACGACGATAAAATTGCTGTTTTAAACATGAAAAAACATAGAAAAACGCTGTTTTGAACTATTCAAACTGACAAATTCATGTTTCTTTCGTGTGAAACGGCGATTTATGAGAAATGACGATAAAATTGCTGTTTTAAACTTGCAAAAACATAGAAAAACGCTGTTTTGAACTATTCAAACTGACAAATTCATGTTTCTTTCGTGTGAAACGGCGATTTATGAGAAATAACGATAAAATTGCTGTTTTAACTTGCAAAAACATAGAAAAACGCTGTTTTTAACTATTCAAACTGATAAATTCATGTTTCTTTCGTGTGAAACGGCGATTTATGAGAAATGACGATAAAATTGCTGTTTTAAACTTGCAAAAACATAGATAAACGCTGTTTTTAACTATTCAAACTGATAAATTCAGTTTTCTTTCGTGTGAAACGGCGATTTATGAGAAATGACGATAAAATTGCTGTTTTAAACTTGCAAAAACATAGAAAAACGCTGTTTTTAACTATTCAAACTGACAAATTCATGTTTCTTTCGTGTGAAACGGCGTTTTATGAGAAATGACGATAAAATTGCTGTTTTAAACTTGCAAAAACATAGAAAAACGCTGTTTTTAATTATTCAAACTGATAAATTCAGGTTTCTTTCGTGTGAAACGGCGATTTATGAGAAATGACGATAAAATTGCTGTTTTAAACTTGCAAAACATAGAAAAACGCTGTTTTGAACTATTCAAACTGACAAATTCATGTTTCTTTCGTGTGAAACGGCGATTTATGAGAAATAACGATAAAATTGCTGTTTTAAACTTGCAAAAACATAGAAAAACGCTGTTTTCAACTATTCAAACTGACAAATTCATGTTTCTTTCGTGTGAAACGGCGATTTATGAGAAATGACGATAAAATTGCTGTTTTAAACTTGCAAAAACATAGAAAAACGCTGTTTTGAACTATTCAAACTGACAAATTCATGTTTCTTTCGTGTGAAACGGCGATTTATGAGAAATAACGATAAAATTGCTGTTTTAAACTTGCAAAAACATAGAAAAACGCTGTTTTTAACTATTCAAACTGATAAATTCATGTTTCTTTCGTGTGAAACGGCGATTTATGAGAAATGACGATAAAATTGCTGTTTTAAACTTGCAAAAACATAGATAAACGCTGTTTTTAACTATTCAAACTGATAAATTCAGTTTTCTTTCGTTCGAAACGGTGGATTTTTGTGAAATAACGATAAAACTGCTGTTTTAAACTTGCAAAAACATAGAAAAACGCTGTTTTGAACTATTCAAACTGATAAATTCATGTTTCTTTCGTGTGAAACGACGATTTATGAGAAATGACGATAAAATTGCTGTTTTAAACTTGCAAAAACATAGAAAAACGCTGTTTTGAACTATTCAAACTGATAAATTCAGGTTTCTTTCGTGTGAAACGGCGATTTATGAGAAATGACGATAAAATTGCTGTTTTAAACTTGCAAAAACATAGAAAAACGCTGTTTTTAACTATTCAAACTGACAAATTCATGTTTCTTTCGTGTGAAACGGCGTTTTATGAGAAATGACGATAAAATTGCTGTTTTAAACTTGCAAAAACATAGATAAACGCTGTTTTTAACTATTCAAACTGATAAATTCAGTTTTCTTTCGTTCGAAACGGTGGATTTTTGTGAAATCACGATAAAACTGCTGTTTTAAACTTGCAAAAACATAGAAAAACGCTGTTTTGAACTATTCAAACTGATAAATTCATGTTTCTTTCGTGTGAAACGACGATTTATGAGAAATGACGATAAAATTGCTGTTTTAAACTTGCAAAAACATAGAAAAACGCTGTTTTGAACTATTCAAACTGACAAATTCATGTTTCTTTCGTGTGAAACGGCGTTTTATGAGAAATGACGATAAAATTGCTGTTTTAAACTTGCAAAAACATAGGAAAACGCTGTTTTTAATTATTCAAACTGATAAATTCAGGTTTCTTTCGTGTGAAACGGCGATTTATGAGAAATGACGATAAAATTGCTGTTTTAAACTTGCAAAAACATAGAAAAAACGCTGTTTTGAACTATTCAAACTGACAAATTCATGTTTCTTTCGTGTGAAACGGCGATTTATGAGAAATGACGATAAAATTGCTGTTTTAAACTTGCAAAAACATAGAAAAACGCTGTTTTCAACTATTCAAACTGACAAATTCATGTTTCTTTCGTGTGAAACGGCGATTTATGAGAAATGACGATAAAATTGCTGTTTTAAACTTGCAAAAACATAGAAAAACGCTGTTTTGAACTATTCAAACTGACAAATTCATGTTTCTTTCGTGTGAAACGGCGATTTATGAGAAATAACGATAAAATTGCTGTTTTAAACTTGCAAAAACATAGAAAAACGCTGTTTTTAAACTATTCAAACTGATAAATTCATGTTTCTTTCGTGTGAAACGGCGATTTATGAGAAATGACGATAAAATTGCTGTTTTAAACTTGCAAAAACATAGATAAACGCTGTTTTTAACTATTCAAACTGATAAATTCAGTTTTCTTTCGTTCGAAACGGTGGATTTTTGTGAAATCACGATAAAACTGCTGTTTTAAACTTGCAAAAACATAGAAAAACGCTGTTTTGAACTATTCAAACTGATAAATTCATGTTTCTTTCGTGTGAAACGACGATTTATGAGAAATGACGATAAAATTGCTGTTTTAAACTTGCAAAAACATAGAAAAACGCTGTTTTGAACTATTCAAACTGATAAATTCAGGTTTCTTTCGTGTGAAACGGCGATTTATGAGAAATGACGATAAAATTGCTGTTTTAAACTTGCAAAAACATAGAAAAACGCTGTTTTTAACTATTCAAACTGACAAATTCATGTTTCTTTCGTGTGAAACGGCGTTTTATGAGAAATGACGATAAAATTGCTGTTTTAAACTTGCAAAAACATAGAAAAACGCTGTTTTGAACTATTCAAACTGACAAATTCATGTTTCTTTCGTGTGAAACGGCGATTTATGAGAAATGACGATAAAATTGCTGTTTTAAACTTGCAAAAACATAGAAAAACGCTGTTTTCAACTATTCAAACTGACAAATTCATGTTTCTTTCGTGTGAAACGGCGATTTATGAGAAATGACGATAAAATTGCTGTTTTAAACATGAAAAAACATAGAAAAACGCTGTTTTGAACTATTCAAACTGACAAATTCATGTTTCTTTCGTGTGAAACGGCGTTTTATGAGAAATGACGATAAAATTGCTGTTTTAAACTTGCAAAAACATAGAAAAACGCTGTTTTGAACTATTCAAACTGACAAATTCATGTTTCTTTCGTGTGAAACGGCGTTTTATGAGAAATGACGATAAAATTGCTGTTTTAAACTTGCAAAAACATAGGAAAACGCTGTTTTTAATTATTCAAACTGATAAATTCAGGTTTCTTTCGTGTGAAACGGCGATTTATGAGAAATGACGATAAAATTGCTGTTTTAAACTTGCAAAAACATAGAAAAACGCTGTTTTGAACTATTCAAACTGACAAATTCATGTTTCTTTCGTGTGAAACGGCGATTTATGAGAAATGACGATAAAATTGCTGTTTTAAACTTGCAAAAACATAGAAAAACGCTGTTTTCAACTATTCAAACTGACAAATTCATGTTTCTTTCGTGTGAAACGGCGATTTATGAGAAATGACGATAAAATTGCTGTTTTAAACTTGCAAAAACATAGAAAAACGCTGTTTTGAACTATTCAAACTGACAAATTCATGTTTCTTTCGTGTGAAACGGCGATTTATGAGAAATAACGATAAAATTGCTGTTTTAAACTTGCAAAAACATAGAAAAACGCTGTTTTTAACTATTCAAACTGATAAATTCATGTTTCTTTCGTGTGAAACGGCGATTTATGAGAAATGACGATAAAATTGCTGTTTTAAACTTGCAAAAACATAGATAAACGCTGTTTTTAACTATTCAAACTGATAAATTCAGTTTTCTTTCGTTCGAAACGGTGGATTTTTGTGAAATCACGATAAAACTGCTGTTTTAAAACTTGCAAAAACATAGAAAAACGCTGTTTTGAACTATTCAAACTGATAAATTCATGTTTCTTTCGTGTGAAACGACGATTTATGAGAAATGACGATAAAATTGCTGTTTTAAACTTGCAAAAACATAGAAAAACGCTGTTTTGAACTATTCAAACTGATAAATTCAGGTTTCTTTCGTGTGAAACGGCGATTTATGAGAAATGACGATAAAATTGCTGTTTTAAACTTGCAAAAACATAGAAAAACGCTGTTTTCAACTATTCAAACTGACAAATTCATGTTTCTTTCGTGTGAAACGGCGATTTATGAGAAATGACGATAAAATTGCTGTTTTAAACTTGCAAAAACATAGAAAAAACGCTGTTTTGAACTATTCAAACTGACAAATTCATGTTTCTTTCGTGTGAAACGGCGATTTATGAGAAATAACGATAAAATTGCTGTTTTAAACTTGCAAAAACATAGAAAAACGCTGTTTTTAACTATTCAAACTGATAAATTCATGTTTCTTTCGTGTGAAACGGCGATTTATGAGAAATGACGATAAAATTGCTGTTTTAAACTTGCAAAACATAGATAAACGCTGTTTTTAACTATTCAAACTGATAAATTCAGTTTTCTTTCGTTCGAAACGGTGGATTTTTTGTGAAATCACGATAAAACTGCTGTTTTAAACTTGCAAAAACATAGAAAAACGCTGTTTTGAACTATTCAAACTGATAAATTCATGTTTCTTTCGTGTGAAACGACGATTATGAGAAATGACGATAAAATTGCTGTTTTAAACTTGCAAAAACATAGAAAAACGCTGTTTTGAACTATTCAAACTGATAAATTCAGGTTTCTTTCGTGTGAAACGGCGATTTATTAAATGACGATAAAATTGCTGTTTTAAACATGAAAAAACATAGAAAAACGCTGTTTTGAACTATTCAAACTGACAAATTCATGTTTCTTTCGTGTGAAACGGCGATTTATGAGAAATGACGATAAAATTGCTGTTTTAAACTTGCAAAAACATAGAAAAACGCTGTTTTGAACTATTCAAACTGACAAATTCATGTTTCTTTCGTGTGAAACGGCGATTTATGAGAAATGACGATAAAATTGCTGTTTTAAACTTGCAAAAACATAGAAAAACGCTGTTTTCAACTATTCAAACTGACAAATTCATGTTTCTTTCGTGTGAAACGGCGATTTATGAGAAACGACGATAAAATTGCTGTTTTAAACATGAAAAAACATAGAAAAACGCTGTTTTGAACTATTCAAACTGACAAATTCATGTTTCTTTCGTGTGAAACGGCGATTTATGAGAAATGACGATAAAATTGCTGTTTTAAACTTGCAAAAACATAGAAAAACGCTGTTTTGAACTATTCAAACTGACAAATTCATGTTTCTTTCGGTGTGAAACGGCGATTTATGAGAAATGACGATAAAATTGCTGTTTTAAACTTGCAAAAACATAGAAAAACGCTGTTTTGAACTATTCAAACTGACAAATTCATGTTTCTTTCGTGTGAAACGGCGATTTATGAGAAATGACGATAAAATTGCTGTTTTAAACTTGCAAAAACATAGAAAAACGCTGTTTTGAACTATTCAAACTGACAAATTCATGTTTCTTTCGTGTGAAACGGCGATTTATGAGAAATAACGATAAAATTGCTGTTTTAAACTTGCAAAAACATAGTAAAACGCTGTTTTTAACTATTCAAACTGATAAATTCATGTTTCTTTTGTGTGAAAACGGCGATTTATGAGAAATGACGATAAAATTGCTGTTTTAAACTTGCAAAAACATAGATAAACGCTGTTTTTAACTATTCAAACTGATAAATTCAGTTTTCTTTCGTTCGAAACGGTGGATTTTTGTGAAATCACGATAAAACTGCTGTTTTAAACTTGCAAAAACATAGAAAAACGCTGTTTTGAACTATTCAAACTGATAAATTCATGTTTCTTTCGTGTGAAACGACGATTTATGAGAAATGACGATAAAATTGCTGTTTTAAACTTGCAAAAACATAGAAAAACGCTGTTTTGAACTTTTCAAACTGATAAATTCAGGTTTCTTTCGTGGTGAAACGGCGATTTATGAGAAATGACGATAAAATTGCTGTTTTAAACTTGCAAAAACATAGAAAAACGCTGTTTTTAACTATTCAAACTGACAAATTCATGTTTCTTTCGTGTGAAGAACGGCGTTTTATGAGAAATGACGATAAAATTGCTGTTTTAAACTTGCAAAAACATAGATAAACGCTGTTTTTAACTATTCAAACTGATAAATTCAGTTTTCTTTCGTTCGAAACGGTGGATTTTTGTGAAATCACGATAAAACTGCTGTTTTAAACTTGCAAAAACATAGAAAAACGCTGTTTTGAACTATTCAAACTGATAAATTCATGTTTCTTTCGTGTGAAACGACGATTTATGAGAAATGACGATAAAATTGCTGTTTTAAACTTGCAAAAACATAGAAAAACGCTGTTTTTAATTATTCAAACTGATAAATTCAGGTTTCTTTCGTGTGAAACGGCGATTTATGAGAAATGACGATAAAATTGCTGTTTATAAACTTGCAAAAACATAGAAAAAACGCTGTTTTTAACTATTCAAACTGACAAATTCATGTTTCTTTCGTGTGAAACGGCGTTTTATGAGAAATGACGATAAAATTGCTGTTTTAAACTTGCAAAAACATAGAAAAACGCTGTTTTGAACTAATCAAACTGACAAATTCATGTTTCTTTCGTGTGAAACGGCGATTTATGAGAAATGACGATAAAATTGCTGTTTTAAACTTGCAAAAACATAGAAAAAACGCTGTTTTCAACTATTCAAACTGACAAATTCATGTTTCTTTCGTGTGAAACGGCGATTTATGAGAAATGACGATAAAATTGCTGTTTTAAACATGGAAAAACATAGAAAAAACGCTGTTGTTGAACTATTCAAACTGACAAATTCATGTTTCTTTCGTGTGAAACGGCGTTTATGAGAAATGACGATAAAATTGCTGTTTTAAACTTGCAAAAACATAGAAAAACGCTGTTTTGAACTATTCAAACTGACAAATTCATGTTTCTTTCGTGTGAAACGGCGATTTATGAGAAATGACGATAAAATTGCTGTTTTAAACTTGCAAAAACATAGAAAAAACGCTGTTTTCAACTATTCAAACTGACAAATTCATGTTTCTTTCGTGTGAAACGGCGATTTATGAGAAATGACGATAAAATTGCTGTTTTAAACTTGCAAAACATAGAAAAACGCTGTTTTGAACTATTCAAACTGACAAATTCATGTTTCTGTCGTGTGAAACGGCGATTTATGAGAAATAACGATAAAATTGCTGTTTTAAACTTGCAAAAACATAGCAAAAACGCTGTTTTTAACTATTCAAACTGACAAATTCATGTTTCTTTCGTGTGAAACGGCGTTTTATGAGAAATGACGATAAAATTGCTGTTTTAAAACTTGCAAAAACATAGAAAAACGCTGTTTTTGAACTATTCAAACTGACAAATTCATGTTTCTTTCGTGTGAAACGGCGATTTATGAGAAATGACGATAAAATTGCTGTTTTAAACTTGCAAAAACATAGAAAAACGCTGTTTTCAACTATTCAAACTGACAAATTCATGTTTCTTTCGTGTGAAACGGCGATTTGTGAGAAATGACGATAAAATTGCTGTTTTAAACTTGCAAAAACATAGAAAAACGCTGTTTTCAACTATTCAAACTGACAAATTCATGTTTCTTTCGTGTGAAACGGCGATTTATGAGAAACGACGATAAAATTGCTGTTTTAAACATGAAAAAACATAGAAAAACGCTGTTTTGAACTATTCAAACTGACAAATTCATGTTTCTTTCGTGTGAAACGGCGATTTATGAGAAATGACGATAAAATTGCTGTTTTAAACTTGCAAAAACATAGAAAAACGCTGTTTTGAACTATTCAAACTGACAAATTCATGTTTCTTTCGTGTGAAACGGCGATTTATGAGAAATAACGATAAAATTGCTGTTTTAAACTTGCAAAAACATAGAAAAAACGCTGTTTTTAACTATTCAAACTGATAAATTCATGTTTCTTTCGTGTGAAACGGCGATTTATGAGAAATGACGATAAAATTGCTGTTTTAAACTTGCAAAAACATAGATAAACGCTGTTTTTAACTATTCAAACTGATAAATTCAGTTTTCTTTCGTTCGAAACGGTGGATTTTTGTGAAATCACGATAAAACTGCTGTTTTAAACTTGCAAAAACATAGAAAAACGCTGTTTTGAACTATTCAAACTGATAAATTCATGTTTCTTTCGTGTGAAACGACGATTTATGAGAAATGACGATAAAATTGCTGTTTTAAACTTGCAAAAACATAGAAAAACGCTGTTTTTAACTATTCAAACTGATAAATTCAGGTTTCTTTCGTGTGAAACGGCGATTTATGAGAAATGACGATAAAATTGCTGTTTTAAACTTGCAAAAACATAGAAAAACGCTGTTTTTAACTATTCAAACTGACAAATTCATGTTTCTTTCGTGTGAAAACGGCGTTTTATGAGAAATGACGATAAAATTGCTGTTTTAAACTTGCAAAAACATAGAAAAACGCTGTTTTGAACTATTCAAACTGACAAATTCATGTTTCTTTCGTGTGAAACGGCGATTTATGAGAAATGACGATAAAATTGCTGTTTTAAACTTGCAAAAACATAGAAAAACGCTGTTTTCAACTATTCAAACTGACAAATTCATGTTTCTTTCGTGTGAAACGGCGATTTATGAGAAATGACGATAAAATTGCTGTTTAAACATGAAAAAACATAGAAAAACGCTGTTTTGAACTATTCAAACTGACAAATTCATGTTTCTTTCGTGTGAAACGGCGATTTATGAGAAATGACGATAAAATTGCTGTTTTAAACATGAAAAAACATAGAAAAACTCTGTTTTGAACTATTCAAACTGACAAATTCATGTTTCTTTCGTGTGAAACGGCGTTTTATGAGAAATGACGTTAAAATTGCTGTTTTAAACTTGCAAAAAACATAGAAAAACGCTGTTTTGAACTATTCAAACTGACAAATTCATGTTTCTTTCGTGTGAAACGGCGATTTATGAGAAATGACGATAAAATTGCTGTTTTAAACTTGCAAAAACATAGAAAAACGCTGTTTTCAACTATTCAAACTGACAAATTCATGTTTCTTTCGTGTGAAACGGCGATTTATGAGAAACGACGATAAAATTGCTGTTTTAAACATGAAAAAAACATAGAAAAACGCTGTTTTTGAACTATTCAAACTGACAAATTCATGTTTCTTTCGTGTGAAACGGCGATTTATGAGAAATGACGATAAAATTGCTGTTTTTAAACTTGCAAAAACATAGAAAAACGCTGTTTTGAACTATTCAAACTGACAAATGCATGTTTCTTTCGTTCGAAACGGTGGATTTTTGTGAAATCACGATAAAACTGCTGTTTTAAACTTGCAAAAACATAGAAAAACGCTGTTTTGAACTATTCAAACTGATAAATTCATGTTTCTTTCGTGTGAAACGACGATTTATGAGAAATGACGATAAAATTGCTGTTTTAAACTTGCAAAAACATAGAAAAACGCTGTTTTTAACTATTCAAACTGATAAATTCAGGTTTCTTTCGTGTGAAACGGCGATTTATGAGAAATGACGATAAAATTGCTGTTTTAAACTTGCAAAAACATAGAAAAACGCTGTTTTTAACTATTCAAACTGACAAATTCATGTTTCTTTCGTGTGAAACGGCGTTTTATGAGAAATGACGATAAAATTGCTGTTTTAAACTTGCAAAAACATAGAAAAACGCTGTTTTGAACTATTCAAACTGACAAATTCATGTTTCTTTCGTGTGAAACGGCGATTTATGAGAAATGACGATAAAATAGCTGTTTTAAACTTGCAAAAACATAGAAAAACGCTGTTTTCAACTATTCAAACTGACAAATTCATGTTTCTTTCGTGTGAAACGGCGATTTATGAGAAATGACGATAAAATTGCTGTTTTAAACATGAAAAAACATAGAAAAAAGCTGTTTTGAACTATTCAAACTGACAAATTCATGTTTCTTTCGTGTGAAACGGCGTTTTATGAGAAATGACGATAAAATTGCTGTTTTAAACTTGCAAAAACATAGAAAAACGCTGTTTTGAACTATTCAAACTGACAAATTCATGTTTCTTTCGTGTGAAACGGCGATTTATGAGAAATGACGATAAAATTGCTGTTTTAAACTTGCAAAAACATAGAAAAACGCTGTTTTCAACTATTCAAACTGACAAATTCATGTTTCTTTTGTGTGAAACGGCGATTTATGAGAAACGACGATAAAATTGCTGTTTTAAACATGAAAAAACATAGAAAAACGCTGTTTTGAACTATTCAAACTGACAAATTCATGTTTCTTTCGTGTGAAACGGCGATTTATGAGAAATGACGATAAAATTGCTGTTTTAAACTTGCAAAAACATAGAAAAACGCTGTTTTGAACTATTCAAACTGACAAATTCATGTTTCTTTCGTGTGAAACGGCGATTTATGAGAAATAACGATAAAATTGCTGTTTTAAACTTGCAAAAACATAGAAAAACGCTGTTTTTAACTATTCAAACTGATAAATTCATGTTTCTTTCGTGTGAAACGGCGATTTATGAGAAATGACGATAAAATTGCTGTTTTAAACTTGCAAAAACATAGATAAACGCTGTTTTTAACTATTCAAACTGATAAATTCAGTTTTCTTTTGTTCGAAACGGTGGATTTTTGTGAAATCACGATAAAACTGCTGTTTTAAACTTGCAAAAACATAGAAAAACGCTGTTTTGAACTATTCAAACTGATAAATTCATGTTTCTTTCGTGTGAAACGACGATTTATGAGAAATGACGATAAAATTGCTGTTTTAAACTTGCAAAAACATAGAAAAACGCTGTTTTTAACTATTCAAACTGATAAATTCAGGTTTCTTTCGTGTGAAACGGCGATTTATGAGAAATGACGATAAAATTTCTGTTTTAAACTTGCAAAAACATAGAAAAACGCTGTTTTTAACTATTCAAACTGACAAATTCATGTTTCTTTCGTGTGAAACGGCGTTTTATGAGAAATGACGATAAAATTGCTGTTTTAAACTTGCAAAAACAAAGAAAAACGCTGTTTTGAACTATTCAAACTGACAAATTCATGTTTCTTTCGTGTGAAACGGCGATTTATGAGAAATGACGATAAAATTGCTGTTTTAAACTTGCAAAAACATAGAAAAACGCTGTTTTCAACTATTCAAACTGACAAATTAATGTTTCTTTCGTGTGAAACGGCGATTTATGAGAAATGACGATAAATTGCTGTTTTAAACATGAAAAAACATAGAAAAACGCTGTTTTGAACTATTCAAACTGACAAATTCATGTTTCTTTCGTGTGAAACGGCGTTTTATGAGAAATGACGTTAAAAGTGCTGTTTTAAACTTGCAAAAACATAGAAAAACGCTGTTTTGAACTATTCAAACTGACAAATTCATGTTTCTTTCGTGTGAAACGGCGATTTATGAGAAATGACGATAAAATTGCTGTTTTAAACTTGCAAAAACATAGAAAAACGCTGTTTTCAACTATTCAAACTGACAAATTCATGTTTCTTTCGTGTGAAACGGCGATTTATGAGAAACGACGATAAAATTGCTGTTTTAAACATGAAAAAACATAGAAAAACGCTGTTTTGAACTATTCAAACTGATAAATTCAGTTTTCTTTCGTTCGAAACGGTGGATTTTTGTGAAATCACGATAAAACTGCTGTTTTAAACTTGCAAAAACATAGAAAAACGCTGTTTTGAACTATTCAAACTGATAAATTCATGTTTCTTTCGTGTGAAACGACGATTTATGAGAAATGACGATAAAATTGCTGTTTTAAACTTGCAAAAACATAGAAAAACGCTGTTTTTAACTATTCAAACTGATAAATTCAGGTTTCTTTCGTGTGAAACGGCGATTTATGAGAAATGACGATAAAATTGCTGTTTTAAACTTGCAAAAACATAGAAAAACGCTGTTTTTAACTATTCAAACTGACAAATTCATGTTTCTTTCGTGTGAAACGGCGTTTTATGAGAAATGACGATAAAATTGCTGTTTTAAACTTGCAAAAACATAGAAAAACGCTGTTTTGAACTATTCAAACTGACAAATTCATGTTTCTTTCGTGTGAAACGGCGATTTATGAGAAATGACGATAAAATTGCTGTTTTAAACTTGCAAAAACATAGAAAAACGCTGTTTTGAACTATTCAAACTGACAAATTCATGATTCTTTCGTGTGAAACGGCGATTTATGAGAAATGACGATAAAATTGCTGTTTTAAACTTGCAAAAACATAGATAAACGCTGTTTTTAACTATTCAAACTGATAAATTCAGTTTTCTTTCGTTCGAAACGGTGGATTTTTGTGAAATCACGATAAAACTGCTGTTTTAAACTTGCAAAAACATAGAAAAACGCTGTTTTGAACTATTCAAACTGACAAATTCATGTTTCTTTCGTGTGAAACGGCGATTTATGAGAAATGACGATAAAATTGCTGTTTTAAACTTGCAAAAACATAGAAAAAACGCTGTTTTTCAACTATTCAAACTGACAAATTCATGTTTCTTTTGTGTGAAACGGCGATTTATGAGAAACGACGATAAAATTGCTGTTTTAAATATGAAAAAAACATAGAAAAACGCTGTTTTGAACTATTCAAACTGACAAATTCATGTTTCTTTCGTGTGAAACGGCGATTTATGAGAAATGACGATAAAATTGCTGTTTTAAACTTGCAAAAACATAGAAAAACGCTGTTTTGAACTATTCAAACTGACAAATTCATGATTCTTTCGTGTGAAACGGCGATTTATGAGAAATGACGATAAAATTGCTGTTTTAAACTTGCAAAAACATAGATAAACGCTGTTTTTAACTATTCAAACTGATAAATTCAGTTTTCTTTCGTTCGAAACGGTGGATTTTTGTGAAATCACGATAAAACTGCTGTTTTAAACTTGCAAAAACATAGAAAAACGCTGTTTTGAACTATTCAAACTGATAAATTCATGTTTCTTTCGTGTGAAACGACGATTTATGAGAAATGACGATAAAATTGCTGTTTTAAACTTGCAAAAACATAGAAAAACGCTGTTTTTAACTATTCAAACTGATAAATTCAGGTTTCTTTCGTGTGAAACGGCGATTTATGAGAAATGACGATAAAATTGCTGTTTTAAACTTGCAAAAACATAGAAAAACGCTGTTTTTAACTATTCAAACTGACAAATTCATGTTTCTTTCGTGTGAAACGGCGTTTTATGAGAAATGACGATAAAATTGCTGTTTTAAACTTGCAAAAACATAGAAAAACGCTGTTTTGAACTATTCAAACTGACAAATTCATGTTTCTTTTGTGTGAAACGGCGATTTATGAGAAATGACGATAAAATTGCTGTTTTAAACTTGCAAAAACATAGAAAAACGCTGTTTTCAACTATTCAAACTGACAAATTCATGTTTCTTTCGTGTGAAACGGCGATTTATGAGAAATGACGATAAAATTGCTGTTTTAAACATGAAAAAACATAGAAAAACGCTGTTTTGAACTATTCAAACTGACAAATTCATGTTTCTTTCGTGTGAAACGGCGATTTATGAGAAATGACGATAAAATTGCTGTTTTAAACTTGCAAAAACATAGAAAAACGCTGTTTTCAACTATTCAAACTGACAAATTCATGTTTCTTTTGTGTGAAACGGCGATTTATGAGAAACGACGATAAAATTGCTGTTTTAAATATGAAAAAACATAGAAAAACGCTGTTTTGAACTATTCAAACTGACAAATTCATGTTTCTTTCGTGTGAAACGGCGATTTATGAGAAATGACGATAAAATTGCTGTTTTTAAACTTGCAAAAACATAGAAAAACGCTGTTTTGAACTATTCAAACTGACAAATTCATGTTTCTTTCGTGTGAAACGGCGATTTATGAGAAATAACGATAAAATTGCTGTTTTAAACTTGCAAAAACATAGAAAAACGCTGTTTTTAACTATTCAAACTGATAAATTCATGTTTCTTTCGTGTGAAACGGCGATTTATGAGAAATGACGATAAAATTGCTGTTTTAAACTTGCAAAAACATAGATAAACGCTGTTTTTAACTATTCAAACTGATAAATTCAGTTTTCTTTCGTTCGAAACGGTGGATTTTTGTGAAATCACGATAAAACTGCTGTTTTAAAACTTGCAAAAACATAGAAAAACGCTGTTTTGAACTATTCAAACTGATAAATTCATGTTTCTTCGTGTGAAACGACGATTTATGAGAAATGACGATAAAATTGCTGTTTTAAACTTGCAAAAACATAGAAAAACGCTGTTTTTAACTATTCAAACTGATAAATTCAGGTTTCTTTCGTGTGAAACGGCGATTTATGAGAAATGACGATAAAATTGCTGTTTTAAACTTGCAAAAACATAGAAAAACGCTGTTTTTAACTATTCAAACTGACAAATTCATGTTTCTTTCGTGTGAAACGGCGTTTTATGAGAAATGACGATAAAATTGCTGTTTTAAACTTGCAAAAACATAGAAAAACGCTGTTTTGAACTATTCAAACTGACAAATTCAGGTTTCTTTCGTGTGAAACGGCGATTTATGAGAAATGACGATAAAATTGCTGTTTTAAACTTGCAAAAACATAGAAAAACGCTGTTTTTAACTATTCAAACTGACAAATTCATGTTTCTTTCGTGTGAAACGGCGTTTTATGAGAAATGACGATAAAATTGCTGTTTTAAACTTGCAAAAACATAGAAAAACGCTGTTTTGAACTATTCAAACTGACAAATTCATGTTTCTTTCGTGGTGAAACGGCGATTTATGAGAAATGACGATAAAATTGCTGTTTTAAACTTGCAAAAACATAGAAAAACGCTGTTTTCAACTATTCAAACTGACAAATTCATGTTTCTTTCGTGTGAAACGGCGATTTATGAGAAATGACGATAAAATTGCTGTTTTAAACATGAAAAAAACATAGAAAAACGCTGTTTTGAACTATTCAAACTGACAAATTCATGTTTCTTTCGTGTGAAACGGCGATTTATGAGAAATGACGATAAAATTGCTGTTTTAAACTTGCAAAAACATAGAAAAACGCTGTTTTTCAACTATTCAAACTGACAAATTCATGTTTCTTTTGTGTGAAACGGCGATTTATGAGAAATGACGATAAAATTGCTGTTTTAAACTTGCAAAAACATAGAAAAAACGCTGTTTTGAACTATTCAAACTGACAAATTCATGATTCTTTCGTGTGGAAACGGCGATTTATGAGAAATGACGATAAAATTGCTGTTTTAAACTTGCAAAAACATAGATAAACGCTGTTTTTTAACTATTCAAACTGATAAATTCAGTTTTCTTTCGTTCGAAACGGTGGATTTTTGTGAAATCACGATTAAAACTGCTGTTTTAAACTTGCAAAAACATAGAAAAACGCTGTTTTTGAACTATTCAAACTGATAAATTCATGTTTCTTTCGTGTGAAACGACGATTTATGAGAAATGACGATAAAATTGCTGTTTTAAACTTGCAAAAACATAGAAAAACGCTGTTTTTAACTATTCAAACTGATAAATTCAGGTTTCTTTCGTGTGAAACGGCGATTTATGAGAAATGACGATAAAATTGCTGTTTTTAAACTTGCAAAAACATAGAAAAACGCTGTTTTTAACTATTCAAACTGACAAATTCATGTTTCTTTCGTGTGAAACGGCGTTTTATGAGAAATGACGATAAAATTGCTGTTTTAAACTTGCAAAAACATAGAAAAACGCTGTTTGAACTATTCAAACTGTCAAATTCATGTTTCTTTTGTGTGAAACGGCGATTTATGAGAAATGACGATAAAATTGCTGTTTTAAACTTGCAAAAACATAGAAAAACGCTGTTTTCAACTATTCAAACTGACAAATTCATGTTTCTTTCGTGTGAAACGGCGATTTATGAGAAATGACGATAAAATTGCTGTTTTAAACATGAAAAAAACATAGAAAAAACGCTGTTTTGAACTATTCAAACTGACAAATTCATGTTTCTTTCGTGTGAAACGGCGATTTATGAGAAATGACGATAAAATTGCTGTTTTAAACTTGCAAAAACATAGAAAAACGCTGTTTTCAACTATTCAAACTGACAAATTCATGTTTCTTTTGTGTGAAACGGCGATTTATGAGAAACGACGATAAAATTGCTGTTTTAAATATGAAAAAACATAGAAAAACGCTGTTTTGAACTATTCAAACTGACAAATTCATGTTTCTTTCGTGTGAAACGGCGATTTATGAGAAATGACGATAAAATTGCTGTTTTAAAACTTGCAAAAACATAGAAAAAACGCTGTTTTGAACTATTCAAACTGACAAATTCATGTTTTCTTTCGTGTGAAACGGCGATTTATGAGAAATAACGATAAAATTGCTGTTTTAAACTTGCAAAAACATAGAAAAACGCTGTTTTTAACTATTCAAAACTGATAATTCATGTTTCTTCGTGTGAAACGGCGATTTATGAGAAATGACGATAAAATGTTGCTGTTTTAAACTTGCAAAAACATAGATAAACGCTGTTTTAACTATTCAAACTGATAAATTCAGTTTTCTTTCGTTCGAAACGGTGGATTTTTGTGAAATCACGATAAAACTGCTGTTTTAAACTTGCAAAAACATAGAAAAACGCTGTTTTGAACTATTCAAACTGATAAATTCATGTTTCTTTCGTGTGAAACGACGATTTATGAGAAATGACGATAAAATTGCTGTTTTAAACTTGCAAAAACATAGAAAAACGCTGTTTTTAACTATTCAAACTGATAAATTCAGGTTTCTTTCGTGTGAAACGGCGATTTATGAGAAATGACGATAAAATTGCTGTTTAAACTTGCAAAAACATAGAAAAAACGCTGTTTTTAACTATTCAAACTGACAAATTCATGTTTCTTTCGTGTGAAACGGCGTTTTATGAGAAATGACGATAAAATTGCTGTTTAAACTTGCAAAAACATAGAAAAACGCTGTTTTGAACTATTCAAACTAACAAATTTCAGGTTTCTTTCGTTGTGAAACGGCGATTTATGAGAAATGACGATAAAATTGCTGTTTTAAACTTGCAAAAACATAGAAAAACGCTGTTTTTAACTATTCAAACTGACAAATTCATGTTTCTTTCGTGTGAAACGGCGTTTTATGAGAAATGACGATAAAATTGCTGTTTTAAACTTGCAAAAACATAGAAAAACGCTGTTTTGAACTATTCAAACTGACAAATTCATGTTTCTTTCGTGTGAAACGGCGATTTATGAGAAATGACGATAAAATTGCTGTTTTAAACTTGCAAAAACATAGAAAAACGCTGTTTTCAACTATTCAAACTGACAAATTCATGTTTTCTTTCGTGTGAAAACGGCGATTTATGAGAAATGACGATAAAATTGCTGTTTTAAACATGAAAAAACATAGAAAAACGCTGTTTTGAACTATTCAAACTGACAAATTCATGTTTCTTTCGTGTGAAACGGCGATTTATGAGAAATGACGATAAAATTGCTGTTTTAAACTTGCAAAAACATAGAAAAACGCTGTTTTCAACTATTCAAACTGACAAATTCATGTTTCTTTTGTGTGAAACGGCGATTTATGAGAAACGACGATAAATTGCTGTTTTAAATATGAAAAAACATAGAAAAACGTTGAACTATTCAAACTGACAAATTCATGTTTCTTTCGTGTGAAACGGCGATTTATGAGAAATGACGATAAAATTGCTGTTTTAAACTTGCAAAAACATAGAAAAACGCTGTTTTGAACTATTCAAACTGACAAATTCATGTTTCTTTCGTGTGAAACGGCGATTTATGAGAAATAACGATAAAATTGCTGTTTTAAACTTGCAAAAACATAGAAAAACGCTGTTTTTAACTATTCAAACTGATAAATTCATGTTTCTTTCGTGTGAAACGGCGATTTATGAGAAATGACGATAAAATTGCTGTTTTAAACTTGCAAAAACATAGATAAACGCTGTTTTTAACTATTCAAACTGATAAATTCAGTTTCTTTCGTTCGAAACGGTGGATTTTTGTGAAATCACGATAAAACTGCTGTTTTAAACTTGCAAAAAACATAGAAAAACGCTGTTTTGAACTATTCAAACTGATAAATTCATGTTTCTTTCGTGTGAAACGACGATTTATGAGAAATGACGATAAAATTGCTGTTTTAAACTTGCAAAAACATAGAAAAACGCTGTTTTTAACTATTCAAACTGATAAATTCAGGTTTCTTTCGTGTGAAACGGCGATTTATGAGAAATGACGATAAAATTGCTGTTTTAAACTTGCAAAAACATAGAAAAACGCTGTTTTTAACTATTCAAACTGACAAATTCATGTTTCTTTCGTGTGAAACGGCGTTTTATGAGAAATGACGATAAAATTGCTGTTTTAAACTTGCAAAAACATAGAAAAACGCTGTTTTGAACTATTCAAACTGACAAATTCAGGTTTCTTTCGTGTGAAACGGCGATTTATGAGAAATGACGATAAAATTGCTGTTTTAAACTTGCAAAAACATAGAAAAACGCTGTTTTTAACTATTCAAACTGACAAATTCATGTTTCTTTCGTGTGAAACGGCGTTTTATGAGAAATGACGATAAAATTGCTGTTTTAAACTTGCAAAAACATAGAAAAACGCTGTTTTTAACTATTCAAACTGACAAATTCATGTTTCTTTCGTGTGAAACGGCGTTTTATGAGAAATGACGATAAAATTGCTGTTTTAAACTTGCAAAAACATAGAAAAACGCTGTTTTGAACTATTCAAACTGACAAATTCATGTTTCTTTCGTGTGAAACGGCGATTTATGAGAAATGACGATAAAATTGCTGTTTTAAACTTGCAAAAACATAGAAAAACGCTGTTTTCAACTATTCAAACTGACAAATTCATGTTTCTTTCGTGTGAAACGGCGATTTATGAGAAATGACGATAAAATTGCTGTTTTAAACATGAAAAAACATAGAAAAACTGACAAATTCATGTTTCTTTCGTGTGAAACGGCGTTTTATGAGAAATGACGATAAAATTGCTGTTTTAAACTTGCAAAAACATAGAAAAACGCTGTTTTGAACCATTCAAACTGACAAATTCATGTTTCTTTCGTGTGAAACGGCGATTTATGAGAAATGACGATATAATTGCTGTTTTAAACTTGCAAAAACATAGAAAAACGCTGTTTTCAACTATTCAAACTGACAAATTCATGTTTCTTTCGTGTGAAACGGCGATTTATGAGAAACGACGATAAAATTGCTGTTTTAAACATGAAAAAACATAGAAAAACGCTGTTTTGAACTATTCAAACTGACAAATTCATGTTTCTTTCGTGTGAAACGGCGATTTATGAGAAATGACGATAAAATTGCTGTTTTAAACTTGCAAAAACATAGAAAAACGCTGTTTTGAACTATTCAAACTGACAAATTCATGTTTCTTTCGTGTGAAACGGCGATTTATGAGAAATGACGATAAAATTGCTGTTTTTAAACTTGCAAAAACATAGAAAAACGCTGTTTTCAACTATTCAAACTGACAAATTCATGTTTCTTTCGTGTGAAACGGCGATTTATGAGAAATAACGATAAAATTGCTGTTTTAAACTTGCAAAAACATAGAAAAACGCTGTTTTTAACTATTCAAACTGATAAATTCATGTTTCTTTCGTGTGAAACGGCGATTTATGAGAAATGACGATAAAATTGCTGTTTTAAACTTGCAAAAACATAGAAAAACGCTGTTTTGAACTATTCAAACTGACAAATTCATGTTTCTTTCGTGTGAAACGGCGATTTATGAGAAATGACGATAAAATTGCTGTTTTAAACTTGCAAAAACATAGAAAAAACGCTGTTTTCAACTATTCAAACTGACAAATTCATGTTTCTTTTGTGTGAAACGGCGATTTATGAGAAACGACGATAAAATTGCTGTTTTAAACATGAAAAAACATAGAAAAACGCTGTTTTGAACTATTCAAACTGACAAATTCATGTTTCTTTCGTGTGAAACGGCGATTTATGAGAAATGACGATAAAATTGCTGTTTTAAACTTGCAAAAACATAGAAAAACGCTGTTTTGAACTATTCAAACTGACAAATTCATGTTTCTTTCGTGTGAAACGGCGATTTATGAGAAATAACGATAAAATTGCTGTTTTAAACTTGCAAAAACATAGAAAAACGCTGTTTTTAACTATTCAAACTGATAATTCATGTTTCTTTCGTGTGAAACGGCGATTTATGAGAAATGACGATAAAATTGCTGTTTTAAACTTGCAAAAACATAGATAAACGCTGTTTTTAACTATTCAAACTGATAAATTCAGTTTTCTTTCGTTCGAAACGGTGGATTTTTGTGAAATCACGATAAAACTGCTGTTTTAAACTTGCAAAAACATAGAAAAACGCTGTTTTGAACTATTCAAACTGATAAATTCATGTTTCTTTCGTGTGAAACGACGATTTATGAGAAATGACGATAAAATTGCTGTTTTAAACTTGCAAAAACATAGAAAAACGCTGTTTTTAACTATTCAAACTGATAAATTCAGGTTTCTTTCGTGTGAAACGGCGATTTATGAGAAATGACGATAAAATTTCTGTTTTAAACTTGCAAAAACATAGAAAAACG
The DNA here is from genome assembly GCA_963942605.1 of Poecilus cupreus. NCBI lineage: Eukaryota > Metazoa > Arthropoda > Insecta > Coleoptera > Carabidae > Poecilus > Poecilus cupreus. The sequence continues at coordinate 25,576 of CAWWDY010000560.1, forward strand.
CTGTTTTTAACTATTCAAACTGACAAATTCATGTTTCTTTCGTGTGAAACGGCGTTTTATGAGAAATGACGATAAAATTGCTGTTTTAAACTTGCAAAAACATAGAAAAACGCTGTTTTGAACTATTCAAACTGACAAATTCAGGTTTCTTTCGTGTGAAACGGCGATTTATGAGAAATGACGATAAAATTGCTGTTTTAAACTTGCAAAAACATAGAAAAACGCTGTTTTTAACTATTCAAACTGACAAATTCATGTTTCTTTCGTGTGAAACGGCGTTTTATGAGAAATGACGATAAAATTGCTGTTTTAAACTTGCAAAAACATAGAAAAACGCTGTTTTGAACTATTCAAACTGACAAATTCATGTTTCTTTCGTGTGAAACGGCGATTTATGAGAAATGACGATAAAATTGCTGTTTTAAACTTGCAAAAACATAGAAAAACGCTGTTTTCAACTATTCAAACTGACAAATTCATGTTTCTTTTGTGTGAAACGGCGATTTATGAGAAACGACGATAAAATTGCTGTTTTAAACATGAAAAAACATAGAAAAACGCTGTTTTGAACTATTCAAACTGACAAATTCATGTTTCTTTCGTGTGAAACGGCGATTTATGAGAAATGACGATAAAATTGCTGTTTTAAACTTGCAAAAACATAGAAAAACGCTGTTTTGAACTATTCAAACTGACAAATTCATGTTTCTTTCGTGTGAAACGGCGATTTATGAGAAATGACGATAAAATTGCTGTTTTAAACTTGCATAAACATAGGAAAACGCTGTTTTTTACTATTCAAACTGATAAATTCATGTTTCTTTCGTGTGAAACGGCGATTTATGAGAAATGACGATAAAATTGCTGTTTTAAACTTGCAAAAACATAGAAAAACGCTGTTTTCAACTATTCAAACTGACAAATTCATGTTTCTTTCGTGTGAAACGGCGATTTATGAGAAATGACGATAAAATTGCTGTTTTAAACATGAAAAAACATAGAAAAACGCTGTTTTGAACTATTCAAATTGACAAATTCATGTTTCTTTCGTGTGAAACGGCGATTTATGAGAAATGACGATAAAATTGCTGTTTTAAACTTGCAAAAACATAGAAAAACGCTGTTTTTAACTATTCAAACTGACAAATTCATGTTTTTTTGTGTGAAACGGCGATTTATGAGAAATGACGATAAAATTGCTGTTTTAAACATGAAAAAACATAGAAAAACGCTGTTTTAAACTATTCAAACTGACAAATTCATGTTTCTTTCGTGTGAAACGGCGATTTATGAGAAATGACGATAAAATTGCTGTTTTAAACTTGCAAAAACATAGAAAAACGCTGTCTTGAACTATTCAAACTGACAAATTCATGTTTCTTTCGTGTGAAACGGCGATTTATGAGAAATGACGATAAAATAGCTGTTTTAAACTTGCAAAAACATAGAAAAACGCTGTTTTTTACTATTCAAACTGATAAATTCATGTTTCTTTCATGTGAAACGGCGATTTATGAGAAATGACGATAAAATTGCTGTTTTAAACTTGCAAAAACATAGAAAAACGCTGTTTTTAACTATTCAAACTGACAAATTCATGTTTCTTTCGTGTGAAACGGCGATTTATGAGAAATGACGATAAAATTGCTGTTTTAAACTTGCAAAAACATAGAAAAACGCTGTTTTCAACTATTCAAACTGACAAATTCATGTTTCTTTCGTGTGAAACGGCGATTTATGAGAAATGACGATAAAATTGCTGTTTTAAACATGAAAAAACATAGATAAACGCTGTTTTGAACTATTCAAACTGACAAATTCATGTTTCTTTCGTGTGAAACGGCGATTTATGAGAAATGACGCTAAAATTGCTGTTTTAAACTTGCAAAAACATAGAAAAACGCTGTTTTGAACTATTCAAACTGACAAATTCATGTTTCTTTCGTGTGAAATGGCGATTTATGAGAAATGACGATAAAATTGCTGTTTTAAACTTGCAAAAACATAGAAAAACGCTGTTTTTAACTATTCAAACTGATTAATTCATGTTTCTTTCGTGTGAAACGGCGATTTATGAGAAATGACGATAAAATTGCTGTTTTAAACTTGCAAAAACATAGAAAAACGCTGTTTTTAACTATTCAAACTGATAAATTCAGGTTTCTTTCGTTCAAAACGGTGGATTTTTGTGAAATCACGATAAAACTGCTGGTTTAAACTTGCAAAAACATATAAAAACGCTGTTTTGAACTATTCAAACTGATAAATTCATGTTTCTTTCGTGTGAAACGGCGATTTATGAGAAATGACGATAAAATTGCTGTTTTAAACTTGCAAAAACATAGAAAAAACGCTGTTTTCAACTATTCAAACTGACAAATTCATGTTTCTTTCGTGTGAAACGGCGATTTATGAGAAATGACGATAAAATTGCTGTTTTAAACATGAAAAAACATAGATAAACGCTGTTTTGAACTATTCAAACTGACAAATTCATGTTTCTTTCGTGTGAAACGGCGATTTATGAGAAATGACGATAAAATTGCTGTTTTAAACTTGCAAAAACATAGAAAAACGCTGTTTTTAACTATTCAAACTGACAAATTCATGTTTTTTTCGTGTGAAACGGCGATTTATGAGAAACGACGATAAAATTGCTGTTTTAAACATGAAAAAACATAGAAAAACGCTGTTTTGAACTATTCAAACTGACAAATTCATGTTTCTTTCGTGTGAAACGGCGATTTATGAGAAATGACGATAAAATTGCTGTTTTAAACTTGCAAAAACATAGAAAAACGCTGTTTTGAACTATTCAAACTGACAAATTCATGTTTCTTTCGTGTGAAACGGCGATTTATGAGAAATGACGATAAAATTGCTGTTTTAAACTTGCATAAACATATAAAAAACGCTGTTTTTTACTATTCAAACTGATAAATTCATGTTTCTTTCGTGTGAAACGGCGATTTATGAGAAATGACGATAAAATTGCTGTTTTAAACTTGCAAAAACATAGAAAAACGCTGTTTTCAACTATTCAAACTGACAAATTCATGTTTCTTTCATGTGAAACGGCGATTTATGAGAAATGACGATAAAATTGCTGTTTTAAACATGAAAAAACATAGAAAAACGCTGTTTTGAACTATTCAAACTGACAAATTCATGTTTCTTTCGTGTGAAACGGCGATTTATGAGAAATGACGATAAAATTGCTGTTTTAAACTTGCAAAAACATAGAAAAACGCTGTTTTTAACTATTCAAACTGACAAATTCATGTTTTTTTCGTGTGAAACGGCGATTTATGAGAAATGACGATAAAATTGCTGTTTTAACATGAAAAAACATAGAAAAACGCTGTTTTAAACTATTCAAACTGACAAATTCATGTTTCTTTCGTGTGAAACGGCGATTTATGAGAAATGACGATAAAATTGCTGTTTTAAACTTGCAAAAACATAGAAAAACGCTGTCTTGAACTATTCAAACTGACAAATTCATGTTTCTTTCGTGTGAAACGGCGATTTATGAGAAATGACGATAAAATTGCTGTTTTAAACTTGCAAAAACCAAGAAAAACGCTGTTTTTTACTATTCAAACTGATAAATTCATGTTTCTTTCATGTGAAACGGCGATTTATGAGAAATGACGATAAAATTGCTGTTTTAAACTTGCAAAAACATAGAAAAACGCTGTTTTTAACTATTCAAACTGACAAATTCATGTTTCTTTCGTGTGAAACGGCGATTTATGAGAAATGACGATAAAATTGCTGTTTTAAACTTGCAAAAACATAGAAAAACGCTGTTTTCAACTATTCAAACTGACAAATTCATGTTTCTTTCGTGTGAAACGGCGATTTATGAGAAATGACGATAAAATTGCTGTTTTAAACATGAAAAAACATAGATAAACGCTGTTTTGAACTATTCAAACTGACAAATTCATGTTTCTTTCGTGTGAAACGGCGATTTATGAGAAATGACGCTAAAATTGCTGTTTTAAACTTGCAAAAACATAGAAAAACGCTGTTTTGAACTATTCAAACTGACAAATTCATGTTTCTTTCGTGTGAAATGGCGATTTATGAGAAATGACGATAAAATTGCTGTTTTAAACTTGCAAAAACATAGAAAAACGTTGTTTTAACTATTCAAACTGATAAATTCATGTTTCTTTCGTGTGAAACGGCGATTTATGAGAAATGACGATAAAATTGCTGTTTTAAACTTGCAAAAACATAGAAAAACGCTGTTTTTAACTATTCAAACTGATAAATTCAGGTTTCTTTCGTTCAAAACGGTGGATTTTTGTGAAATCACGATAAAACTGCTGGTTTAAACTTGCAAAAACATATAAAAACGCTGTTTTGAACTATTCAAACTGATAAATTCATGTTTCTTTCGTGTGAAACGGCGATTTATGAGAAATGACGATAAAATTGCTGTTTTAAACTTGCAAAAACATAGAAAAACGCTGTTTTCAACTATTCAAACTGACAAATTCATGTTTCTTTCGTGTGAAACGGCGATTTATGAGAAATGACGATAAAATTGCTGTTTTAAACATGAAAAAACATAGATAAACGCTGTTTTGAACTATTCAAACTGACAAATTCATGTTTCTTTCGTGTGAAACGGCGATTTATGAGAAATGACGCTAAAATTGCTGTTTTAAACTTGCAAAAACATAGAAAAACGCTGTTTTGAACTATTCAAACTGACAAATTCATGTTTCTTTCGTGTGAAACGGCGATTTATGAGAAATGACGATAAAATTGCTGTTTTAAACTTGCAAAAACATAGAAAAACGCTGTTTTTAACTATTCAAACTGATAAATTCATGTTTCTTTCGTGTGAAACGGCGATTTATGAGAAATGACGATAAAATTGCTGTTTTAAACTTGCAAAAACATAGAAAACGCTGCTTTTAACTATTCAAACTGATAAATTCAGGTTTCTTTCGTTCAAAACGGTGGATTTTTGTGAAATCACGATAAAACTGCTGTTTTAAACTTGCAAAAACATATAAAAACGCTGTTTTGAACTATTCAAACTGATAAATTCATGTTTCTTTCGTGTGAAACGGCGATTTATGAGAAATGACGATAAAATTGCTGTTTTAAACTTGCAAAAACATAGAAAAACGCTGTTTTCAACTATTCAAACTGACAAATTCATGTTTCTTTCGTGTGAAACGGCGATTTATGAGAAATGACGATAAAATTGCTGTTTTAAACATGAAAAAACATAGATAAACGCTGTTTTGAACTATTCAAACTGACAAATTCATGTTTCTTTCGTGTGAAACGGCGATTTATGAGAAATGACGCTAAAATTGCTGTTTTAAACTTGCAAAAACATAGAAAAACGCTGTTTTGAACTATTCAAACTGACAAATTCATGTTTCTTTCGTGTGAAACGGCGATTTATGAGAAATGACGATAAAATTGCTGTTTTAAACTTGCAAAAACATAGAAAAACGCTGTTTTTAACTATTCAAACTGATAAATTCATGTTTCTTTCGTGTGAAACGGCGATTTATGAGAAATGACGATAAAATTGCTGTTTTAAACTTGCAAAAACATAGAAAAACGCTGCTTTTAACTATTCAAACTGATAAATTCAGGTTTCTTTCGTTCAAAACGGTGGATTTTTGTGAAATCACGATAAAACTGCTGTTTTAAACTTGCAAAAACATATAAAAACGCAGTTTTGAACTATTCAAACTGATAAATTCATGTTTCTTTCGTGTGAAACGGCGATTTATGAGAAATGACGATAAAATTGCTGTTTTAAACTTGCAAAAACATAGAAAAACTCTGTTTTGAACTATTCAAACTGATAAATTCATGTTTCTTTCGTGTGAAACGGCGATTTATGAGAAATGACGATAAAATTGCTGTTTTAAACTTGCAAAAACATAGAAAAACGCTGTTTTTAACTATTCAAACTGATAAATTCAGGTTTCTTTCGTTCGAAACGGCGGATTTTTGTGAAATCACGATAAAACTGTTGTTTTAAACTTGCAAAAACATAGAAAAACTCTGTTTTGAACTATTCAAACTGATAAATTCATGTTTCTTTCGTGTGAAACGGCGATTTATGAGAAATGACGATAAAATTGCTGTTTTAAACATGAAAAAACATAGAAAAACGCTGTTTTTAACTATTCAAACTGACAAATTCATGTTTTTTTCGTGTGAAACGGCGATTTATGAGAAATGACGATAAAATTGCTGTTTTAAACATGAAAAAACATAGAAAAACGCTGTTTTGAACTATTCAAACTGACAAATTCATGTTTCTTTCGTGTGAAACGGCGATTTATGAGAAATGACGATAAAATTGCTGTTTTAAACTTGCAAAAACATAGAAAAACGCTGTTTTGAACTATTCAAACTGACAAATTCATGTTTCTTTCGTGTGAAACGGCGATTTATGAGAAATGACGATAAAATTGCTGTTTTAAACTTGCAAAAACATAGAAAAAACGCTGTTTTCACTATTCAAACTGATAAATTCATGTTTCTTTCGTGTGAAACGGCGATTTATGAGAAATGACGATAAAATTGCTGTTTTAAACTTGCAAAAACATAGAAAAACGCTGTTTTTAACTATTCAAACTGACAAATTCATGTTTCTTTCGTGTGAAACGGCGATTTATGAGAAATGACGATAAAATTGCTGTTTTAAACTTGCAAAAACATAGAAAAAACGCTGTTTTCAACTATTCAAACTGACTAATTCATGTTTCTTTCGTGTGAAACGGCGATTTATGAGAAATGACGATAAAATTGCTGTTTTAAACATGAAAAAACATAGATAAACGCTGTTTTGAACTATTCAAACTGACAAATTCATGTTTCTTTCGTGTGAAACGGCGATTTATGAGAAATGACGCTAAAATTGCTGTTTTAAACTTGCAAAAACATAGAAAAACGCTGTTTTGAACTATTCAAACTGACAAATTCATGTTTCTTTCGTGTGAAATGGCGATTTATGAGAAATGACGATAAAATTGCTGTTTTAAACTTGCCAAAACATAGAAAAACGCTGTTTTTAACTATTCAAACTGACAAATTCATGTTTCTTTCGTGTGAAACGGCGATTTATGAGAAATGACGATAAAATTGCTGTTTTAAACTTGCAAAAACATAGAAAAACGCTGTTTTTAACTATTCAAACTGATAAATTCAGGTTTCTTTCGTTCAAAACGGTGGATTTTTGTGAAATCACGATAAAACTGCTGTTTTAAACTTGCAAAAACATATAAAAACGCTGTTTTGAACTATTCAAACTGATAAATTCATGTTTCTTTCGTGTGAAACGGCGATTTATGAGAAATGACGATAAATTGCTGTTTTAAACTTGCAAAAACATAGAAAAACGCTGTTTTTAACTATTCAAACTGATAAATTCATCTTTCTTTCGTGTGAAACGGCGATTTATGAGAAATGACGATAAAATTGCTGTTTTAAACATGAAAAAACATAGAAAAACGCTGTTTTTAACTATTCAAACTGACAAATTCATGTTTCTTTCGTGTGAAACGGCGATTTATGAGAAATGACGATAAAATTGCTGTTTTAAACTTGCAAAAACATAGAAAAACGCTGTTTTCAACTATTCAAACTGACAAATTCATGTGTCTTTCGTGTGAAACGGCGATTTATGAGAAATGACGATAAAATTGCTGTTTTAAACATGAAAAAACATAGATAAACGCTGTTTTGAACTATTCAAACTGACAAATTCATGTTTCTTTCGTGTGAAACGGCGATTTATGAGAAATGACGCTAAAATTGCTGTTTTAAACTTGCAAAAACATAGAAAAACGCTGTTTTGAACTATTCAAACTGACAAATTCATGTTTCTTTCGTGTGAAACGGCGATTTATGAGAAATGACGATAAAATTGTTATTTTAAACTTGCAAAAACATAGAAAAACGCTGTTTTTAACTATTCAAACTGATAAATTCATGTTTCTTTCGTGTGAAACGGCGATTTATGAGAAATGACGATAAAATTGCTGTTTTAAACTTGCAAAAACATAGAAAAACGCTGTTTTTAACTATTCAAACTGATAAATTCAGGTTTCTTTCGTTCAAAACGGTGGATTTTTGTGAAATCACGATAAAACTGCTGTTTTAAACTTGCAAAAACATATAAAAACGCTGTTTTGAACTATTAAAACTGATAAATTCATGTTTCTTTCGTGTGAAACGGCGATTTATGAGAAATGACGATAAATTGCTGTTTTAAACTTGCAAAAACATAGAAAAACGCAGTTTTTAACTATTCAAACTGATAAATTCATGTTTCTTTCGTGTGAAACGGCGATTTATGAGAAATGACGATAAAATTGCTGTTTTAAACTTGCAAAAACATAGAAAAACGCTGTTTTTAACTATTCAAACTGATAAATTCAGGTTTCTTTCGTTCGAAACGGTGGATTTTTGTGAAATCACGATAAAACTGTTGTTTTAAACTTGCAAAAACATAGAAAAACTCTGTTTTGAACTATTCAAACTGATAAATTCATGTTTCTTTCGTGTGAAACGGCGATTTATGAGAAATGACGATAAAATTGCTGTTTTAAACATGAAAAAACATAGAAAAACGCTGTTTTTAACTATTCAAACTGACAAATTCATGTTTCTTTCGTGTGAAACGGCGATTTATGAGAAATGACGATAAAATTGCTGTTTTAAACTTGCAAAAACATAGAAAAACGCTGTTTTGAACTATTCAAACTGACAAATTCATGTTTCTTTCGTGTGAAACGGCGATTTATGAGAAATGACGATAAAATTGCTGTTTTAAACTTGCAAAAACATAGAAAAACGCTGTTTTTTACTATTCAAACTGATAAATTCATGTTTCTTTCGTGTGAAACGGCGATTTATGAGAATTGACGATAAAATTGCTGTTTTAAACTTGCAAAAACATAGAAAAACGCTGTTTTTAACTATTCAAACTGACAAATTCATGTTTCTTTCGTGTGAAACGGCGATTTATGAGAAATGACGATAAAATTGCTGTTTTAAACTTGCAAAACATAGAAAAACGCTGTTTTCAACTATTCAAACTGACAAATTCATGTTTCTTTCGTGTGAAACGGCGATTTATGAGAAATGACGATAAAATTGCTGTTTTAAACATGAAAAAACATAGATAAACGCTGTTTTGAACTATTCAAACTGACAAATTCATGTTTCTTTCGTGTGAAACGGCGATTTATGAGAAATGACGCTAAAATTGCTGTTTTAAACTTGCAAAAACATAGAAAAACGCTGTTTTGAACTATTCAAACTGACAAATTCATGTTTCTTTCGTGTGAAACGGCGATTTATGAGAAATGACGATAAAATTGCTGTTTTAAACTTGCAAAAACATAGAAAAACGCTGTTTTTAACTATTCAAACTGATAAATTCATGTTTCTTTCGTGTGAAACGGCGATTTATGAGAAATGACGATAAAATTGCTGTTTTAAACTTGCAAAAACATAGAAAAACGCTGTTTTTAACTATTCAAACTGATAAATTCAGGTTTCTTTCGTTCGAAACGGTGGATTTTTGTGAAATCACGATAAAACTGTTGTTTTAAACTTGCAAAAACATAGAAAAACTCTGTTTTGAACTATTCAAACTGATAAATTCATGTTTCTTTCGTGTGAAACGGCGATTTATGAGAAATGACGATAAAATTGCTGTTTTAAACATGAAAAAACATAGAAAAACGCTGTTTCTAACTATTCAAACTGACAAATTCATGTTTTTTTCGTGTGAAACGGCGATTTATGAGAAATGACGATAAAATTGCTGTTTTAAACATGAAAAAACATAGAAAAACACTGTTTTGAACTATTCAAACTGACAAATTCATGTTTCTTTCGTGTGAAACGGCGATTTATGAGAAATGACGATAAAATTGCTAGTTTAAACTTGCAAAAACATAGAAAAACGCTGTTTTGAACTATTCAAACTGACAAATTCATGTTTCTTTCGTGTGAAACGGCGATTTATGAGAAATGACGATAAAATTGCTGTTTTAAACTTGCAAAAACATAGAAAAACGCTGTTTTTTACTATTCAAACTGATAAATTCATGTTTCTTTCGTGTAAAACGGCGATTTATGAGAAATGACGATAAAATTGCTGTTTTAATCTTGCAAAAACATAGAAAAACGCTGTTTTTAACTATTCAAACTGACAAATTCATGTTTATTTCGTGTGAAACGGCATTTATGAGAAATGACGATAAAATTGCTGTTTTAAACTTGCAAAAACATAGAAAAACGCTGTTTTCAACTATTCAAACTGACAAATTCATGTTTCTTTCGTGTGAAACGGCGATTTATGAGAAATGACGATAAAATTGCTGTTTTAAACATGAAAAAACATAGATAAACGCTGTTTTGAACTATTCAAACTGACAAATTCATGTTTCTTTCGTGCGAAACGGTGATTTATGAGAAACGACGCTAAAATTGCTGTTTTAAACTTGCAAAAACATAGAAAAACGCTGTTTTGAACTATTCAAACTGACAAATTCATGTTTCTTTCGTGTGAAACGGCGATTTATGAGAAATGACGATAAAATTGTTGTTTTAAACTTGCAAAAACATAGAAAAACGCTGTTTTTAACTATTCAAACTGATAAATTCATGTTTCTTTCGTGTGAAACGGCGATTTATGAGAAATGACGATAAAATTGCTGTTTTAAACTTGCAAAAACATAGAAAAACGCTGTTTTTAACTATTCAAACTGATAAATTCAGGTTTCTTTCGTTCAAAACGGTGGATTTTTGTGAAATCACGATAAAACTGCTGTTTTAAACTTGCAAAAACATATAAAAACGCTGTTTTGAACTATTCAAACTGATAAATTCATGTTTCTTTCGTGTGAAACGGCGATTTATGAGAAATGACGATAAATTGCTGTTTTAAACTTGCAAAAACATAGAAAAACGCTGTTTTTAACTATTCAAACTGATAAATTCATGTTTCTTTCGTGTGAAACGGCGATTTATGAGAAATGACGATAAAATTGCTGTTTTAAACTTGCAAAAACATAGAAAAACGCTGTTTTTAACTATTCAAACTGATAAATTCAGGTTTCTTTCGTTAGAAACGGTGGATTTTTGTGAAATCACGATAAAACTGTTGTTTTAAACTTGCAAAAACATAGAAAAACTCTGTTTTGAACTATTCAAACTGATAAATTCATGTTTCTTTCGTGTGAAACGGCGATTTATGAGAAATGACGATAAAATTGCTGTTTTAAACATGAAAAAACATAGAAAAACGCTGTTTTTAACTATTCAAACTGACAAATTCATGTTTCTTTCGTGTGAAACGGCGATTTATGAGAAATGACGATAAAATTGCTGTTTTAAACTTGCAAAAACATAGAAAAACGCTGTTTTGAACTATTCAAACTGACAAATTCATGTTTCTTTCGTGTGAAACGGCGATTTATGAGAAATGACGATAAAATTGCTGTTTTCAACTTGAAAAAACATAGAAAAACGCTGTTTTTTACTATTCAAACTGATAAATTCATGTTTCTTTCGTGTGAAACGGCGATTTATGAGAAATGACGATAAAATTGCTGTTTTAAACTTGCAAAAACATAGAAAAACGCTGTTTTTAACTATTCAAACTGACAAATTCATGTTTCTTTCGTGTGAAACGGCGATTTATGAGAAATGACGATAAAATTGCTGTTTTAAACTTGCAAAAACATAGTAAAACGCTGTTTTCAACTATTCAAACTGACAAATTCATGTTTCTTTCGTGTGAAACGGCGATTTATGAGAAATGACGATAAAATTGCTGTTTTAAACATGAAAAAACAGAGATAAACGCTGTTTTGAACTATTCAAACTGACAAATTCATGTTTCTTTCGTGTGAAACGGCGATTTATGAGAAATGACGCTAAAATTGCTGTTTTAAACTTGCAAAAACATAGAAAAACGCTGTTTTGAACTATTCAAACTGACAAATTCATGTTTCTTTCGTGTGAAACGGCGATTTATGAGAAATGACGATAAAATTGCTGTTTTAAACATGAAAAAACATGGATAAACGCTGTTTTGAACTATTCAAACTGACAAATTCATGTTTCTTTCGTGTGAAACGGCGATTTATGAGAAATGACGCTAAAATTGCTGTTTTAAACTTGCAAAAACATAGAAAAACGCTGTTTTGAACTATTCAAACTGACAAATTCATGTTTCTTTCGTGTGAAACGGCGATTTATGAGAAATGACGATAAAATTGCTGTTTTAAACTTGCAAAAACATAGAAAAACGCTGTTTTTAACTATTCAAACTGATAAATTCATGTTTCTTTCGTGTGAAACGGCGATTTATGAGAAATGACGATAAAATTGCTGTTTTAAACTTGCAAAAACATAGAAAAACGCTGTTTTTAACTATTCAAACTGATAAATTCAGGTTTCTTTCGTTCGAAACGGTGGATTTTTGTGAAATCACGATAAAACTGTTGTTTTAAACTTGCAAAAACATAGAAAAACTCTGTTTTGAACTATTCAAACTGATAAATTCATGTTTCTTTCGTGTGAAACGGCGATTTATGAGAAATGACGATAAAATTGCTGTTTTAAACATGAAAAAACATAGAAAAACGCTGTTTTTAACTATTCAAACTGACAAATTCATGTTTTTTTCGTGTGAAACGGCGATTTATGAGAAATGACGATAAAATTGCTGTTTTAAACATGAAAAAACATAGAAAAACGCTGTTTTGAACTATTCAAACTGACAAATTCATGTTTCTTTCGTGTGAAACGGCGATTTATGAGTAATGACGATAAAATTGCTAGTTTAAACTTGCAAAAACATAGAAAAACGCTGTTTTGAACTATTCAAACTGACAAATTCATGTTTCTTTCGTGTGAAACGGCGATTTATGAGAAATGACGATAAAATTGCTGTTTTAAACTTGCAAAAACATAGAAAAACGCTGTTTTTTACTATTCAAACTGATAAATTCATGTTTCTTTCGTGTGAAACGGCGATTTATGAGAAATGACGATAAAATTGCTGTTTTCAACTTGAAAAAACATAGAAAAACGCTGTTTTTTACTATTCAAACTGATAAATTCATGTTTCTTTCGTGTGAAACGGCGATTTATGAGAAATGACGATAAAATTGCTGTTTTAAACTTGCAAAAACATAGAAAAACGCTGTTTTTAACTATTCAAACTGACAAATTCATGTTTCTTTCGTGTGAAACGGCGATTTATGAGAAATGACGATAAAATTGCTGTTTTAAACTTGCAAAAACATAGTAAAACGCTGTTTTCAACTATTCAAACTGACAAATTCATGTTTCTTTCGTGTGAAACGGCGATTTATGAGAAATGACGATAAAATTGCTGTTTTAAACATGAAAAAACATAGATAAACGCTGTTTTGAACTATTCAAACTGACAAATTCATGTTTCTTTCGTGTGAAACGGCGATTTATGAGAAATGACGCTAAAATTGCTGTTTTAAACTTGCAAAAACATAGAAAAACGCTGTTTTGAACTATTCAAACTGACAAATTCATGTTTCTTTCGTGTGAAACGGCGATTTATGAGAAATGACGATAAAATTGCTGTTTTAAACATGAAAAAACATGGATAAACGCTGTTTTGAACTATTCAAACTGACAAATTCATGTTTCTTTCGTGTGAAACGGCGATTTATGAGAAATGACGCTAAAATTGCTGTTTTAAACTTGCAAAAACATAGAAAAACGCTGTTTTGAACTATTCAAACTGACAAATTCATGTTTCTTTCGTGTGAAACGGCGATTTATGAGAAATGACGATAAAATTGCTGTTTTAAACTTGCAAAAACATAGAAAAACGCTGTTTTTAACTATTCAAACTGATAAATTCATGTTTCTTTCGTGTGAAACGGCGATTTATGAGAAATGACGATAAAATTGCTGTTTTAAACTTGCAAAAACATAGAAAAACGCTGTTTTTAACTATTCAAACTGATAAATTCAGGTTTCTTTCGTTCGAAACGGTGGATTTTTGTGAAATCACGATAAAACTGTTGTTTTAAACTTGCAAAAACATAGAAAAACTCTGTTTTGAACTATTCAAACTGATAAATTCATGTTTCTTTCGTGTGAAACGGCGATTTATGAGAAATGACGATAAAATTGCTGTTTTAAACATGAAAAAACATAGAAAAACGCTGTTTTTAACTATTCAAACTGACAAATTCATGTTTTTTTCGTGTGAAACGGCGATTTATGAGAAATGACGATAAAATTGCTGTTTTAAACATGAAAAAACATAGAAAAACGCTGTTTTGAACTATTCAAACTGACAAATTCATGTTTCTTTCGTGTGAAACGGCGATTTATGAGAAATGACGATAAAATTGCTAGTTTAAACTTGCAAAAACATAGAAAAACGCTGTTTTGAACTATTCAAACTGACAAATTCATGTTTCTTTCGTGTGAAACGGCGATTTATGAGAAATGACGATAAAATTGCTGTTTTAAACTTGCAAAAACATAGAAAAACGCTGTTTTTTACTATTCAAACTGATAAATTCATGTTTCTTTCGTGTGAAACGGCGATTTATGAGAAATGACGATAAAATTGCTGTTTTAATCTTGCAAAAACATAGAAAAACGCTGTTTTTAACTATTCAAACTGACAAATTCATGTTTATTTCGTGTGAAACGGCATTTATGAGAAATGACGATAAAATTGCTGTTTTAAACTTGCAAAAACATAGAAAAACGCTGTTTTCAACTATTCAAACTGACAAATTCATGTTTCTTTCGTGTGAAACGGCGATTTATGAGAAATGACGATAAAATTGCTGTTTTAAACATGAAAAAACATAGATAAACGCTGTTTTGAACTATTCAAACTGACAAATTCATGTTTCTTTCGTGCGAAACGGTGATTTATGAGAAACGACGCTAAAATTGCTGTTTTAAACTTGCAAAAACATAGAAAAACGCTGTTTTGAACTATTCAAACTGACAAATTCATGTTTCTTTCGTGTGAAACGGCGATTTATGAGAAATGACGATAAAATTGTTGTTTTAAACTTGCAAAAACATAGAAAAACGCTGTTTTTAACTATTCAAACTGATAAATTCATGTTTCTTTCGTGTGAAACGGCGATTTATGAGAAATGACGATAAAATTGCTGTTTTAAACTTGCAAAAACATAGAAAAACGCTGTTTTTAACTATTCAAACTGATAAATTCAGGTTTCTTTCGTTCAAAACGGTGGATTTTTGTGAAATCACGATAAAACTGCTGTTTTAAACTTGCAAAAACATATAAAAACGCTGTTTTGAACTATTCAAACTGATAAATTCATGTTTCTTTCGTGTGAAACGGCGATTTATGAGAAATGACGATAAATTGCTGTTTTAAACTTGCAAAAACATAGAAAAACGCTGTTTTTAACTATTCAAACTGATAAATTCATGTTTCTTTCGTGTGAAACGGCGATTTATGAGAAATGACGATAAAATTGCTGTTTTAAACTTGCAAAAACATAGAAAAACGCTGTTTTTAACTATTCAAACTGATAAATTCAGGTTTCTTTCGTTCGAAACGGTGGATTTTTGTGAAATCACGATAAAACTGTTGTTTTAAACTTGCAAAAACATAGAAAAACTCTGTTTTGAACTATTCAAACTGATAAATTCATGTTTCTTTCGTGTGAAACGGCGATTTATGAGAAATGACGATAAAATTGCTGTTTTAAACATGAAAAAACATAGAAAAACGCTGTTTTTAACTATTCAAACTGACAAATTCATGTTTCTTTCGTGTGAAACGGCGATTTATGAGAAATGACGATAAAATTGCTGTTTTAAACTTGCAAAAACATAGAAAAACGCTGTTTTGAACTATTCAAACTGACAAATTCATGTTTCTTTCGTGTGAAACGGCGATTTATGAGAAATGACGATAAAATTGCTGTGTTAAACATGAAAAAACTTAGATAAACGCTGTTTTTAACTATTCAAACTGATAAATTCATGTTTCTTTCGTGTGAAACGGCGATTTATGAGAAATGACGATAAAATTGCTGTTTTAAACTTGCAAAAACATAGAAAAACGCTGTTTTTAACTATTCAAACTGATAAATTCATGTTTCTTTCGTGTGAAACGGCGATTTATGAGAAACGACGATATAATTGCTGTTTTAAACTTGCAAAAACATAGAAAAACGCTGTTTTTTACTATTCAAACTGATAAATTCATGTTTCTTTCGTGTGAAACGGCGATTTATGAGAAATGACGATAAAATTGCTGTTTTAAACTTGCAAAAACATAGAAAAACGCTGTTTTTAACTATTCAAACTGACAAATTCATGTTTCTTTCGTGTGAAACGGCGATTTATGAGAAATGACGATAAAATTGCTGTTTTAAACTTGCAAAAACATAGAAAAACGCTGTTTTCAACTATTCAAACTGACAAATTCATGTTTCTTTCGTGTGAAACGGCGATTTATGAGAAATGACGATAAAATTGCTGTTTTAAACATGAAAAAACATAGATAAACGCTGTTTTGAACTATTCAAACTGACAAATTCATGTTTCTTTCGTGTGAAACGGAGATTTATGAGAAATGACGCTAAAATTGCTGTTTTAAACTTGCAAAAACATAGAAAAACGCTGTTTTGAACTATTCAAACTGACAAATTCATGTTTCTTTCGTGTGAAACGGCGATTTATGAGAAATGACGATAAAATTGCTGTTTTAAACTTGCAAAAACATAGAAAAACGCTGTTTTTAACTATTCAAACTGATAAATTCATGTTTCTTTCGTGTGAAACGGCGATTTATGAGAAATGACGATAAAATTGCTGTTTTAAACTTGCAAAAACATAGAAAAACGCTGTTTTTAACTATTCAAACTGATAAATTCAGGTTTCTTTCGTTCAAAACGGTGGATTTTTGTGAAATCACGATAAAACTGCTGTTTTAAACTTGCAAAAACATATAAAAACGCTGTTTTGAACTATTCAAACTGATAAATTCATGTTTCTTTCGTGTGAAACGGCGATTTATGAGAAATGACGATAAAATTGCTGTTTTAAACTTGCAAAAACATAGAAAAACGCTGTTTTTAACTATTCAAACTGATAAATTCATGTTTCTTTCGTGTGAAACGGCGATTTATGAGAAATGACGATAAAATTGCTGTTTTAAACTTGCAAAAACATAGAAAAACGCTGTTTTTAACTATTCAAACTGATAAATTCAGGTTTCTTTCGTTCGAAACGGTGGATTTTTGTGAAATCACGATAAAACTGTTGTTTTAAACTTTCAAAAACATAGAAAAACTCTGTTTTGAACTATTCAAACTGATAAATTCATGTTTCTTTCGTGTGAAACGGCGATTTATGAGAAATGACGATAAAATTGCTGTTTTAAACATGAAAAAACATAGAAAAACGCTGTTTTTAACTATTCAAACTGACAAATTCATGTTTTTTTCGTGTGAAACGGCGATTTATGAGAAATGACGATAAAATTGCTGTTTTAAACATGAAAAAACATAGAAAAACGCTGTTTTGAACTATTCAGACTGACAAATTCATGTTTCTTTTGTGTGAAACGGCGATTTATGAGAAATGACGATAAAATTGCTGTTTTAAACTTGCAAAAACATAGAAAAACGCTGTTTTCAACTATTCAAACTGACAAATTCATGTTTCTTTCGTGTGAAACGGCGATTTATGAGAAATGACGATAAAATTGCTGTTTTAAACTTGCAAAAACATAGAAAAACGCTGTTTTCAACTATTCAAACTGACAAATTCATGTTTCTTTCGTGTGAAACGGCGATTTATGAGAAATGACGATAAAATTGCTGTTTTAAACATGAAAAAACATAGATAAACGCTGTTTTGAACTATTCAAACTGACAAATTCATGTTTCTTTCGTGTGAAACGGCGATTTATGAGAAATTACGCTAAAATTGCTGTTTTAAACTTGCAAAAACATAGAAAAACGCTGTTTTGAACTATTCAAACTGACAAATTCATGTTTCTTTCGTGTGAAACGGCGATTTATGAGAAATGACGATAAAATTGCTGTTTTAAACTTGCAAAAACATAGAAAAACGCTGTTTTTAACTATTCAAACTGATAAATTCATGTTTCTTTCGTGTGAAACGGCGATTTATGAGAAATGACGATAAAATTGCTGTTTTAAACTTGCAAAAACATAGAAAAACGCTGTTTTGAACTATTCAAACTGACAAATTCATGTTTCTTTCGTGTGAAACGGCGATTTATGAGAAATGACGATAAAATTGCTGTTTTAAACTTGCAAAAACATAGAAAAACGCTGTTTGTTACTATTCAAACTGATAAATTCACGTTTCTTTCGTGTGAAACGGCGATTTATGAGAAATGACGCTAAAATTGCTGTTTTAAACTTGCAAAAACATAGAAAAACGTTGTTTTGAACTATTCAAACTGACAAATTCATGTTTCTTTCGTGTGAAACGGCGATTTATGAGAAATGACGATAAAATTGCTGTTTTAAACTTGCAAAAACATAGAAAAACGCTGTTTTTAACTATTCAAACTGATAAATTCATGTTTCTTTCGTGTGAAACGGCGATTTATGAGAAATGACGATAAAATTGCTGTTTTAAACTTGCAAAAACATAGAAAAACGCTGTTTTTAACTATTCAAACTGACAAATTCATGTTTCTTTCGTGTGAAACGGCGATTTATGAGAAATGACGATAAAATTGCTGTTTTAAACTTGCAAAAACATAGAAAAACGCTGTTTTCAACTATTCAAACTGACAAATTCATGTTTCTTTCGTGTGAAACGGCGATTTATGAGAAATGACGATAAAATTGCTGTTTTAAACATGAAAAAACATAGATAAACGCTGTTTTGAACTATTCAAACTGACAAATTCATGTTTCTTTCGTGTGAAACGGCGATTTATGAGAAATGACGCTAAAATTGCTGTTTTAAACTTGCAAAAACATAGAAAAACGCTGTTTTGAACTATTCAAACTGACAAATTCATGTTTCTTTCGTGTGAAACGGCGATTTATGAGAAATGACGATAAAATTGCTGTTTTAAACTTGCAAAAACATAGAAAAACGCTGTTTTTAACTATTCAAACTGATAAATTCATGTTTCTTTCGTGTGAAACGGCGATTAATGAGAAATGACGATAAAATTGCTGTTTTAAACTTGCAAAAACATAGAAAAACGCTGTTTTTAACTATTCAAACTGATAAATTCAGGTTTCTTTCGTTCAAAACGGTGGATTTTTGTGAAATCACGATAAAACTGCTGTTTTAAACTTGCAAAAACATATAAAAACGCTGTTTTAAACTATTCAAACTGATAAATTCATGTTTCTTTCGTGTAAAACGGCGATTTATGAGAAATGACGATAAAATTGCTGTTTTAAACTTGCAAAAACATAGAAAAACGCTGTTTTTAACTATTCAAACTGACAAATTCATGTTTCTTTCGTGTGAAACGGCGATTTATGAGAAATGACGATAAAATTGCTGTTTTAAATTTGCAAAAACATAGAAAAACGCTGTTTTCAACTATTCAAACTGACAAATTCATGTTTCTTTCGTGTGAAACGGCGATTTATGTGAAATGACGATAAAATTGCTGTTTTAAACATGAAAAAACATAGATAAACGCTGTTTTGAACTATTCAAACTGACAAATTCATGTTTCTTTCGTGTGAAACGGCGATTTATGAGAAATGACGCTAAAATTGCTGTTTTAAACTTGCAAAAACATAGAAAAACGTTGTTTTGAACTATTCAAACTGACAAATTCATATTTCTTTCGTGTGAAACGGCGATTTATGAGAAATGACGATAAAATTGCTGTTTTAAACTTGCAAAAACATAGAAAAACGCTGTTTTTAACTATTCAAACTGACAAATTCATGTTTCTTTCGTGTGAAACGGCGATTTATGAGAAATGACGATAAAATTGCTGTTTTAAACTTGCAAAAACATAGAAAAACGCTGTTTTGAACTATTCAAACTGACAAATTCATGTTTCTTTCGTGTGAAACGGCGATTTATGAGAAATGACGATAAAATTGCTGTTTTAAACTTGCAAAAACATAGAAAAACGCTGTTTGTTACTATTCAAACTGATAAATTCACGTTTCTTTCGTGTGAAACGGCGATTTATGAGAAATGACGCTAAAATTGCTGTTTTAAACTTGCAAAAACATAGAAAAACGTTGTTTTGAACTATTCAAACTGACAAATTCATGTTTCTTTCGTGTGAAACGGCGATTTATGAGAAATGACGATAAAATTGCTGTTTTAAACTTGCAAAAACATAGAAAAACGCTGTTTTTAACTATTCAAACTGATAAATTCATGTTTCTTTCGTGTGAAACGGCGATTTATGAGAAATGACGATAAAATTGCTGTTTTAAACTTGCAAAAACATAGAAAAACGCTGTTTTTAACTATTCAAACTGACAAATTCATGTTTCTTTCGTGTGAAACGGCGATTTATGAGAAATGACGATAAAATTGCTGTTTTAAACTTGCAAAAACATAGAAAAACGCTGTTTTCAACTATTCAAACTGACAAATTCATGTTTCTTTCGTGTGAAACGGCGATTTATGAGAAATGACGATAAAATTGCTGTTTTAAACATGAAAAAACATAGATAAACGCTGTTTTGAACTATTCAAACTGACAAATTCATGTTTCTTTCGTGTGAAACGGCGATTTATGAGAAATGACGCTAAAATTGCTGTTTTAAACTTGCAAAAACATAGAAAAACGCTGTTTTGAACTATTCAAACTGACAAATTCATGTTTCTTTCGTGTGAAACGGCGATTTATGAGAAATGACGATAAAATTGCTGTTTTAAACTTGCAAAAACATAGAAAAACGCTGTTTTTAACTATTCAAACTGATAAATTCATGTTTCTTTCGTGTGAAACGGCGATTAATGAGAAATGACGATAAAATTGCTGTTTTAAACTTGCAAAAACATAGAAAAACGCTGTTTTTAACTATTCAAACTGATAAATTCAGGTTTCTTTCGTTCAAAACGGTGGATTTTTGTGAAATCACGATAAAACTGCTGTTTTAAACTTGCAAAAACATATAAAAACGCTGTTTTGAACTATTCAAACTGATAAATTCATGTTTCTTTCGTGTAAAACGGCGATTTATGAGAAATGACGATAAAATTGCTGTTTTAAACTTGCAAAAACATAGAAAAACGCTGTTTTTAACTATTCAAACTGACAAATTCATGTTTCTTTCGTGTGAAACGGCGATTTATGAGAAATGACGATAAAATTGCTGTTTTAAACTTGCAAAAACATAGAAAAACGCTGTTTTCAACTATTCAAACTGACAACGTCATGTTTCTTTCGTGTGAAACGGCGATTTATGTGAAATGACGATAAAATTGCTGTTTTAAACATGAAAAAACATAGATAAACGCTGTTTTGAACTATTCAAACTGACAAATTCATGTTTCTTTCGTGTGAAACGGCGATTTATGAGAAATGACGCTAAAATTGCTGTTTTAAACTTGCAAAAACATAGAAAAACGTTGTTTTGAACTATTCAAACTGACAAATTCATATTTCTTTCGTGTGAAACGGCGATTTATGAGAAATGACGATAAAATTGCTGTTTTAAACTTGCAAAAACATAGAAAAACGCTGTTTTTAACTATTCAAACTGATAAATTCATGTTTCTTTCGTGTGAAACGGCGATTTATGAGAAATGACGATAAAATTGCTGTTTTAAACTTGCAAAAACATAGAAAAACGCTGTTTTTAACTATTCAAACTGATAAATTCAGGTTTCTTTCGTTCAAAACGGTGGATTTTTGTGAAATCACGATAAAACTGCTGTTTTAAACTTGCAAAAATATATAAAAACGCTGTTTTGAACTATTCAAACTGATAAATTCATGTTTCTTTCGTGTGAAACGGCGATTTATGAGAAATGACGATAAAATTGCTGTTTTAAACTTGCAAAAACATAGAAAAACGCTGTTTTTAACTATTCAAACTGATAAATTCATGTTTCTTTCGTGTGAAACGGCGATTTATGAGAAATGACGATAAAATTGCTGTTTTAAACTTGCAAAAACATAGAAAAACGCTGTTTTTACCTATTCAAACTGATAAATTCAGGTTTCTTTCGTTCGAAACGGTGGATTTTTGTGAAATCACGATAAAACTGTTGTTTTAAACTTGCAAAAACATAGAAAAACTCTGTTTTGAACTATTCAAACTGATAAATTAATGTTTCTTTCGTGTGAAACGGCGATTTATGAGAAATGACGATAAAATTGCTGTTTTAAACATGAAAAAACATTGAAAAACGCTGTTTTTAACTATTCAAACTGACAAATTCATGTTTCTTTCGTGTGAAAAGGCGATTTATGAGAAATGAAGATAAAATTGCTGTTTTAAACTTGCAAAAACATAGAAAAACGCTGTTTTTAACTATTCAAACTGACAAATTCATGTTTTTTTCGTGTGAAACGGCGATTTATGAGAAATGACGATAAAATTGCTGTTTTAAACATGAAAAAACATAGAAAAACGCTGTTTTGAACTATTCAAACCGACAAATTCATGTTTCTTTCGTGTGAAACGGCGATTTATGAGAAATGACGATAAAATTGCTGTTTTAAACTTGCAAAAACATAGAAAAACGCTGTTTTGAACTATTCAAACTGACAAATTCATGTTTCTTTCGTGTGAAACGGCGATTTATGAGAAATGACGATAAAATTGCTGTTTTAAACTTGCAAAAACATAGAAAAACGCTGTTTTTTACTATTCAAACTGATAAATTCATGTTTCTTTCGTGTGAAACGGCGATTAATGAGAAATGACGATAAAATTGCTGTTTTAAACTTGCAAAAACATAGAAAAACGCTGTTTTTAACTATTCAAACTGACAAATTCATGTTTCTTTCGTGGGAAACGGCGATTTATGAGAAATGACGATAAAATTGCTGTTTTAAACTTGCAAAAACATAGAAAAACGCTGTTTTCAACTATTCAAACTGACAAATTCATGTTTCTTTCGTGTGAAACGGCGATTTATGAGAAATGACGATAAAATTGCTGTTTTAAACATGAAAAAACATAGATAAACGCTGTTTTGAACTATTCAAACTGACAAATTCATGTTTCTTTCGTGTGAAACGGCGATTTATGAGAAATGACGCTAAAATTGCTGTTTTAAACTTGCAAAAACATAGAAAAACGCTGTTTTGAACTATTCAAACTGACAAATTCATCTTTCTTTCGTGTGAAACGGCGATTTATGAGAAATGACGATAAAATTGCTGTTTTAAACTTGCAAAAACATTGAAAAACGCTGTTTTTAACTATTCAAACTGATAAATTCAGGTTTCTTTCGTTCAAAACGGTGGATTTTTGTGAAATCACGATAAAACTGCTGTTTTAAACTTGCAAAAACATATAAAAACGCTGTTTTGAACTATTCAAACTGATAAATTCATGTTTCTTTCGTGTGAAACGGCGATTTATGAGAAATGACGATAAAATTGCTGTTTTAAACTTGCAAAAACATAGAAAAACGCTGTTTTTAACTATTCAAAATGATAAATTCATGTTTCTTTCGTGTGAAACGGCGATTTTTGAGAAATGACGATAAAATTGCTGTTTTAAACTTGCAAAAACATAGAAAAACGCTGTTTTTTAACTATTCAAACTGATAAATTCAGGTTTCTTTCGTTCGAAACGGTGGATTTTTGTGAAATCACGATAAAACTGTTGTTTTAAACTTGCAAAAACTTAGAAAAACTCTGTTTTGAACTATTCAAACTGATAAATTCATGTTTCTTTCGTGTGAAACGGCGATTTATGAGAAATGACGATAAAATTGCTGTTTTAAACATGAAAAAACATAGAAAAACGCGGTTTTTAACTATTCAAACTAACAAATTCATGTTTTTTTCGTGTGAAACGGCGATTTATGAGAAATGACGATAAAATTGCTGTTTTAAACTTGCAAAAACATAGAAAAACGCTGTTTTTAACTATTCAAACTGACAAATTCATGTTTCTTTCGTGTGAAACGGCGATTTATGAGAAATGACGATAAAATTGCTGTTTTAAACTTGCAAAAACATAGAAAAACGCTGTTTTCAACTATTCAAACTGACAAATTCATGTTTCTTTCGTGTGAAACGGCGATTTATGAGAAATGACGATAAAATTGCTGTTTTAAACATGAAAAAACATAGATAAACGCTGTTTTGAACTATTCAAACTGACAAATTCATGTTTCTTTCGTGTGAAACGGCGATTTATGAAAAAAGACGCTAAAATTGCTGTTTTAAACTTGCAAAAACATAGAAAAACGCTGTTTTGAACTATTCAAACTGACAAATTCATGTTTCTTTCGTGTGAAACGGCGATTTATGAGAAATGACGATAAAATTGCTGTTTTAAACTTGCAAAAACATAGAAAAACGCTGTTTTTAACTATTCAAACTGATAAATTCAGGTTTCTTTCGTTCGAAACGGTGGATTTTTGTGAAATCACGATAAAACTGTTGTTTTAAACTTGCAAAAACATAGAAAAACTCTGTTTTGAACTATTCAAACTGATAAATTCATGTTTCTTTCGTGTGAAACGGCGATTTATGAGAAATGACGATAAAATTGCTGTTTTAAACATGAAAAAACATAGAAAAACGCTGTTTTTAACTATTCAAACTGACAAATTCATGTTTTTTTCGTGTGAAACGGCGATTTATGAGAAATGACGATAAAATTGCTGTTTTAAACATGAAAAAACATAGAAAAACGCTGTTTTGAACTATTCAAACTGACAAATTCATGTTTCTTTCGTGTGAAACGGCGATTTATGAGAAATGACGATAAAATTGCTGTTTTAAACTTGCAAAAACATAGATAAACGCTGTTTTGAACTATTCAAACTGACAAATTCATGTTTCTTTCGTGTGAAACGGCGATTTATGAGAAATGACGCTAAAATTGCTGTTTTAAACTTGCAAAAACATAGAAAAACGCTGTTTTGAACTATTCAAACTGACAAATTCATGTTTCTTTCGTGTGAAACGGCGATTTATGAGAAATGACGATAAAATTGCTGTTTTAAACTTGCAAAAACATAGAAAAACGCTGTTTTTAACTATTCAAACTGATAAATTCATGTTTCTTTCGTGTGAAACGGCGATTTATGAGAAATGACGATAAAATTGCTGTTTTAAACATGAAAAAACATAGAAAAACGCTGTTTTTAACTATTCAAACTGACAAATTCATGTTTTTTTCGTGTGAAACGGCGATTTATGAGAAATGACGATAAAATTGCTGTTTTAAACATGAAAAAACATAGAAAAACGCTGTTTTGAACTATTCAAACTGACAAATTTATGTTTCTTTCGTGTGAAACAGCGATTTATGAGAAATGACGATAAAATTGCTGTGTTAAACTTGCAAAAACATAGAAAAACGCTGTTTTTAACTATTCAAACTGACAAATTCATGTTTTTTTCGTGTGAAACGGCGATTTATGAGAAATGACGATAAAATTGCTGTTTTAAACATGAAAAAACATGGAAAAACGCTGTTTTGAACTATTCAAACTGACAAATTCATGTTTCTTTCGTGTGAAACGGCGATTTATGAGACTTGACGATAAAATTGCTGTTTTAAACTTGCAAAAACATAGAAAAACGCTGTTTTGAACTATTCAAACTGACAAATTCATGTTTCTTTCGTGTGAAACGGCGATTTATGAGAAATGACGATAAAATTGCTGTTTTAAACTTGCAAAAACATAGAAAAACGCTGTTTTTTACTATTCAAACTGATAAATTCATGTTTCTTTCATGTGAAACGGCGATTTATGAGAAATGACGATAAAATTGCTGTTTTAAACTTGCAAAAACATAGAAAAACGCTGTTTTTAACTATTCAAACTGACAAATTCATGTTTCTTTCGTGTGAAACGGCGATTTATGGGAAATGACGATAAAATTGCTGTTTTAAACTTGCAAAAACATAGAAAAACGCTGTTTTCAACTATTCAAACTGACAAATTCATGTTTCTTTCGTGTGAAACGGCGATTTATGAGAAATGACGATAAAATTGCTGTTTTAAACATAAAAAAACATAGATAAACGCTGTTTTGAACTATTCAAACTGACAAATTCATGTTTCTTTCGTGTGAAACGGCGATTTATGAGAAATGACGCTAAAATTGCTGTTTTAAACTTGCAAAAACATAGAAAAACGCTGTTTTGAACTATTCAAACTGACAAATTTATGTTTCTTTCGTGTGAAACGGCGATTTATGAGAAATGACGATAAAATTGCTGTTTTAAACTTGCAAAAACATAGAAAAACGCTGTTTTTAACTATTCAAACTGATAAATTCATGTTTCTTTCGTGTGAAACGGCGATTTATGAGAAATGACGATAAAATTGCTGTTTTAAACTTGCAAAAACATAGAAAAACGCTGTTTTTAACTATTCAAACTGATAAATTCAGGTTTCTTTCGTTCAAAACGGTGGATTTTTGTGAAATCACGATAAAACTGCTGTTTTAAACTTGCAAAAACATATAAAAACGCTGTTTTGAACTATTCAAACTGATAAATTCATGTTTGTTTCGTGTGAAACGGCGATTTATGAGAAATGACGATAAAATTGCTGTTTTAAACTTGCAAAAACATAGAAAAACGCTGTTTTTAACTATTCAATTTGTTAAATTCATATTTCTTTCGTGTGAAACGGCGATTTATGAGAAATGACGATAAAATTGCTGTTTTAAACTTGCAAAAACATAGAAAAACGCTGTTTTTAACTATTCAAACTGATAAATTCAGGTTTCTTTCGTTCGAAACGGTGGATTTTTGTGAAATCACGATAAAACTGTTGTTTTAAACTTGCAAAAACATAGAAAAACTCTGTTTTTAACTATTCAAACTGATAAATTCATGTTTCTTTCGTGTGAAACGGCGATTTATGAGAAATGACGATAAAATTGCTGTTTTAAACATGAAAAAACATAGAAAAACGCTGTTTTTAACTATTCAAACTGACAAATTCATGTTTTTTTCGTGTGAAACGGCGATTTATGAGAAATGACGATAAAATTGCTGTTTTAAACATGAAAAAACATAGAAAAACGCTGTTTTGAACTATTCAAACTGACAAATTCATGTTTCTTTCGTGTGAAACGGCGATTTATGAGAAATGACGATAAAATTGCTGTTTTAAACTGGCAAAAACATAGAAAAACGCTGTTTTTAACTATTCAAACTGACAAATTCATGTTTTTTTCGTGTGAAACGGCGATTTATGAGAAATGACGATAAAATTGCTGTTTTAAACATGAAAAAACATAGAAAAACGCTGTTTTGAACTATTCAAACTGACAAATTCATGTTTCTTTCGTGTGAAACGGCGATTTATGAGAAATGACGATAAAATTGCTGTTTTAAACTTGCAAAAACATAGAAAAACGCTGTTTTGAACTATTCAAACTGACAAATTCATGTTTATTTCGTGTGAAACGGCGATTTATGAGAAATGACGATAAAATTGCTGTTTTAAACTTGCAAAAACATAGAAAAACGCTGTTTTTTACTATTCAAACTGATAAATTCATGTTTCTTTCGTGTGAAACGGCGATTTATGAGAAATGACGATAAAATAGCTGTTTTAAACTTGCAAAAACATAGAAAAACGCTGTTTTTAACTATTCAAACCGACAAATTCATCTTTCTTTCGTGTGAAACGGCGATTTATGAGAAATGACGATAAAATTGCTGTTTTAAACTTGCAAAAACATAGAAAAACGCTGTTTTGAACTATTCAAACTGACAAATTCATGTTTCTTTCGTGTGAAACGGCGATTTATGAGAAATGATGATAAAATTGCTGTTTTAAACTTGCAAAAACATAGAAAAACGCTGTTTTCAACTATTCAAACTGACAAATTCATGTTTCTTTCGTGTGAAACGGCGATTTATGAGAAATGACGATAAAATTGCTGTTTTAAACATAAAAAAACATAGATAAACGCTGTTTTGAACTATTCAAACTGACAAATTCATGTTTCTTTCGTGTGAAACGGCGATTTATAAGAAATGACGATAAAATTGCTGTTTTAAACTTGCAAAAACATATAAAAACGCTGTTTTGAACTATTCAAACTGAAAAATTCATGTTTCTTTCGTGTGAAACGGCGATTTATGAGAAATGACGATAAAATTGCTGTTTAAAAACTTGCAAAAACATAGAAAAACGCTGTTTTTAACTATTCAAACTGATAAATTCAGGTTTCTTTCGTTCGAAACGGTGGATTTTTGTGAAATCACGATAAAACTGTTGTTTTAAACTTGCAAAAACATAGAAAAACTCTGTTTTGAACTATTCAAACTGATAAATTCATGTTTCTTTCGTGTGAAACGGCGATTTATGAGAAATGACGATAAAATTGCTGTTTTAAACTTGCAAAAACATAGAAAAACGCTGTTTTCAACTATTCAAACTGACAAATTCATGTTTCTTTCGTGTGAAACGGCGATTTATGAGAAATGACGATAAAATTGCTGTTTTAAACATGAAAAAACATAGATAAACGCTGTTTTGAACTATTCAAACTGACAAATTCATGTTTCTTTCGTGTGAAACGGCGATTTATGAGAAATGACGATAAAATTGCTGTTTTAAACTTGCAAAAACATAGAAAAACGCTGTTTTTAACTATTCAAACTGATAAATTCATGTTTCTTTCGTGTAAAACGGCGATTTATGAGAAATGACGATAAAATTGCTGTTTTAAACTTGCAAAAACATAGAAAAACGCTGTTTTTAACTATTCAAACTGATAAATTCAGGTTTCTTTCGTTCAAAACGGTGGATTTTTGTGAAATCACGATAAAACTGCTGTTTTAAACTTGCAAAAACATATAAAAACGCTGTTTTGAACTATTCAAACTGAAAAATACATGTTTCTTTCGTGTGAAACGGCGATTTATGAGAAATGACGATAAAATTGCTGTTTAAAACTTGCAAAAACATAGAAAAACGCTGTTTTTAACTATTCAAACTGATAAATTCAGGTTTCTTTCGTTCGAAACGGTGGATTTTTGTGAAATCACGATAAAACTGTTGTTTTAAACTTGCAAAAACATAGAAAAACGCTGTTTTTAACTATTCAAACTGATAAATTCAGGTTTCTTTCGTTCGAAACGGTGGATTTTTGTGAAATCACGATAAAACTGTTGTTTTAAACTTGCAAAAACATAGAAAAACTCTGTTTTGAACTATTCAAACTGATAAATTCATGTTTCTTTCGTGTGAAACGGCGATTTATGAGAAATGACGATAAAATTGCTGTTTTAAACATGAAAAAACATAGAAAAACGCTGTTTTTAACTATTCAAACTGACAAATTCATGTTTTTTTCGTGTGAAACGGCGATTTATGAGAAATGACGATAAAATTGCTGTTTTAAACATGAAAAAACTTAGAAAAACGCTGTTTTGAACTATTCAAACTGACAAATTCATGTTTTTTTCGTGTGAAACGGCGATTTATGAGAAATGACGATAAAATTGCTGTTTTAAACTTGCAAAAACATAGAAAAACGCTGTTTTTAACTATTCAAACTGACAAATTCATGTTTTTTTCGTGTGAAACGGCGATTTATGAGAAATGGACGATAAAATTGCTGTTTTTAAACATGAAAAAACATAGAAAAACGCTGTTTTGAACTATTCAAACTGACAAATTTATGTTTCTTTCGTGTGAAACGGCGATTTATGAGAAATGACGATAAAATTGCTGTTTTAAACTTGCAAAAACATAGAAAAACGCTGTTTTGAACTATTCAAACTGACATATTCATGTTTCTTTCGTGTGAAACGGCGATTTATGAGAAATGACGATAAAATTGCTGTTTTAAACTTGCAAAAACATAGAAAAACGCTGTTTTTTACTATTCAAACTGATAAATTCATGTTTCTTTCGTGTGAAACGGCGATTTATGAGAAATGACGATTAAATTGCTGTTTTAAATTGCAAAAACATAGAAAAACGCTGTTTTTAACTATTCAAACTGACAAATTCATGTTTCTTTCATGTGAAACGGCGATTTATGAGAAATGACGATAAAATTGCTGTTTTAAACTTGCAAAAACCCTAGAAAAACGCTGTTTTCATCTATTCAAACTGACAAATTCATGTTTCTTTCGTGTGAAACGGCGATTTATGAGAAATGACGATAAAATTGCTGTTTTTAAACATGAAAAAACATAGATAAACGCTGTTTTGAACTATTCAAACTGACAAATTCATGTTTCTTTCGTGTGAAACGGCGATTTATGAGAAATGACGATAAAATTGCTGTTTTAAACTTGCAAAAACATAGAAAAACGCTGTTTTTAACTATTCAAACTGATAAATTCATGTTTTCTTTCGTGTAAAACGGCGATTTATGAGAAATGACGATAAAATTGCTGTTTTAAACTTGCAAAAACATAGAAAAACGCTGTTTTTAACTATTCAAACTGATAAATTCAGGTTTCTTTCGTTCAAAACGGTGGATTTTTGTGAAATCACGATAAAACTGCTGTTTTAAACTTGCAAAAACATATAAAAACGCTGTTTGAACTATTCAACTGAAAAATACATGTTTCTTTCGTGTGAAACGGCGATTTATGAGAAATGACGATAAAATTGCTGTTTAAAACTTGCAAAAACATAGAAAAACGCTGTTTTTAACTATTCAAACTGATAAATTCAGGTTTCTTTCGTTCGAAACGGTGGATTTTTGTGAAATCACGATAAAACTGTTGTTTTAAACTTGCAAAAACATAGAAAAACGCTGTTTTTAACTATTCAAACTGATAAATTCAGGTTTCTTTCGTTCGAAACGGTGGATTTTTGTGAAATCACGATAAAACTGTTGTTTTAAACTTGCAAAAACATAGAAAAACTCTGTTTTGAACTATTCAAACTGATAAATTCATGTTTCTTTCGTGTGAAACGGCGATTTATGAGAAATGACGATAAAATTGCTGTTTTAAACATGAAAAAACATAGAAAAACGCTGTTTTAACTATTCAAACTGACAAATTCATGTTTTTTTCGTGTGAAACGGCGATTTATGAGAAATGACGATAAATTGCTGTTTTAAACATGAAAAAACTTAGAAAAACGCTGTTTTGAACTATTCAAACTGACAAATTCATGTTTTTTTCGTGTGAAACGGCGATTTATGAGAAATGACGATAAAATTGCTGTTTTAAACTTGCAAAACATAGAAAAACGCTGTTTTTAACTATTCAAACTGACAAATTCATGTTTTTTTCGTGTGAAACGGCGATTTATGAGAATGACGATAAAATTGCTGTTTTAAACATGAAAAAAACATAGAAAAACGCTGTTTTTGAACTATTCAAACTGACAATTTATGTTTCTTTCGTGTGAAACGGCGATTTATGAGAAATGACGATAAAATTGCTGTTTTAAACTTGCAAAACATAGAAAAACGCTGTTTTGAACTATTCAAACTGACAAATTCATGTTTCTTTCGTGTGAAACGGCGATTTATGAGAAATGACGATAAAATTGCTGTTTTAAACTTGCAAAAACATAGAAAAACGCTGTTTTTTACTATTCAAACTGATAAATTCATGTTTCTTTCGTGTGAAACGGCGATTTATGAGAAATGACGATTAAATTGCTGTTTTAAATTTGCAAAAACATAGAAAAACGCTGTTTTTAACTATTCAAACTGACAAATTCATGTTTCTTTCATGTGAAACGGCGATTTATGAGAAATGACGATAAAATTGCTGTTTTAAACTTGCAAAAACCTAGAAAAACGCTGTTTTCATCTATTCAAACTGACAAATCATGTTTCTTTCGTGTGAAACGGCGATTTATGAGAAATGACGATAAAATTGCTGTTTTAAACATGAAAAAACAAGATAAACGCTGTTTTGAACTATTCAAACTGACAATTCATGTTTCTTTCGTGTGAAACGGCGATTTATGAGAAATGACGATAAAATTGCTGTTTTAAACTTGCAAAAACATAGAAAAACGCTGTTTTTAACTATTCAAACTGATAAATTCATGTTTCTTTCGTGTAAAACGGCGATTTATGAGAAATGACGATAAAATTGCTGTTTTAAACTTGCAAAAAACATAGAAAAACGCTGTTTTTAACTATTCAAACTGATAAATTCAGGTTTCTTTCGTTCAAAACGGTGGATTTTTGTGAAATCACGATTAAAACTGCTGTTTTAAACTTGCAAAAAACATATAAAAACGCTGTTTTGAACTATTCAAACTGAAAAATACATGTTTCTTTCGTGTGAAACGGCGATTTATGAGAAATGACGATAAAATTGCTGTTTAAAACTTGCAAAAACATAGAAAAACGCTGTTTTTAACTATTCAAACTGATAAAT
>CAWWDY010000561.1:0-41740 GCA_963942605.1 Poecilus cupreus
AACATGAATTTGTCAGTTTGCATAGTTGAAAACAGCGTTTTTCTATGTTTTTGCAAGTATAAAACAGCAATTTTATCGTCATTTCTCATAAATCGCCGTTTCACACGAAAGAAACATGAATTTGTCAGTTTGAATAGTTAAAAACAGCGTTTTTCTATGTTTTTGCAAGTTTAAAACAGCAATTTTATCGTCATTTCTCATAAATCGCCGTTTCACACGAAAGAAACATGAATTTGTCAGTTTGAATAGTTAAAAACAGCGTTTTTCTATGTTTTTGCAAGTTTAAAACAGCAATTTTATCGTCATTTCTCATAAATCGCCGTTTCACACGAAAGAAACCTGAATTTATCAGTTTGAATAGTTAAAAACAGCGTTTTTCTATGTTTTTGCAAGTTTAAAACAGCAATTTTATCGTCATTTCTCATAAATCGCCGTATCACACGAAAGAAACCTGAATTTATCAGTTTGAATAGTTAAAAACAGCGTTTTTCTATGTTTTTTGCAAGTTTAAAACAGCAATTTTATCGTCATTTCTCATAAATCGCCGTTTCACACGAAAGAAACATGAATTTATCAGTTTGAATAGTTCAAAACAGCGTTTTTTCTATGTTTTTTCATGTTTAAAACAGCAATATTATCGTCATTTCTCATAAATCGCCGTTTCACACGAAAGAAACATGAATTTGTCAGTTTGAATAGTTCAAAACAGCGTTTTTCTATGTTTTTTCATGTTTAAAACAGCAATTTTATCGTCATTTCTCATAAATCGCCGTTTCACACGAAAAAAACAAGATTTGTCAGTTTGAATAGTTGAAAACAGCGTTTTTCTATGTTATTGCAAGTATAAAACAGCAATTTTATCGTCATTTCTCATAAATCGCCGTTCACACGAAAGAAACCTGAATTTATCAGTTTGAATAGTTAAAAACAGCGTTTTTCTATGTTTTTGCAAGTTTAAAACAGCAATTTTATCGTCATTTCTCATAAATCGCCGTTTCACACGAAAGAAACATGAATTTGTCAGTTTGAATAGTTGAAAACTGCGTTTTTCTATGTTTTTGCAAGTTTAAAACAGCAATTTTATCGTCATTTCTCAGAAATCGCCGTTTCACACGAAAGAAACATGAATTTGTCAGTTTGAATAGTTCAAAACAGCGTTTTTCTATGTTTTTACAAGTTTAAAACAGCAATTTTATCGTCATTTCTCATAAATCGCCGTTTCACACGAAAGAAACATGAATTTGTCAGTTTGAATAGTTCAAAACAGCGTTTTTCTATGTTTTTGCAAGTTTAAAACAGCAATTTTATCGTCATTTCTCATAAAACGGACGTTTCACACGAAAGAAACATGAATTTGTCAGTTTGAATAGTTAAAAAAAAGCGTTTTTCTATGTTTTTGCAAGTTTAAAACAGCAATTTTATCGTCATTTCTCATAAATCGCCGTTTCACACGAAAGAAACATGAATTTGTCAGTTTGAATAGTTAAAAACAGCGTTTTTCTATGTTTTTGCAAGTTTAAAACAGCAATTTTATCGTCATTTCTCATAAATCGCCGTTTCACACGAAAGAAACCTGAATTTATCAGTTTGAATAGTTTAAAAACAGCGTTTTTCTATGTTTTTGCAAGTTTAAAACAGCAATTTTATCGTCATTTCTCATAAATCGCCGTTTCACACGAAAGAAACATGAATTTATCAGTTTGAATAGTTCAAAACAGCGTTTTTCTATGTTTTTTCATGTTTAAAACAGCAATTTTATCGTCATTTCTCATAAATCGCCGTTTCACACGAAAGAAACATGAATTTGTCAGTTTGAATAGTTCAAAACAGCGTTTTTCTATGTTTTTGCAAGTTTTAAAACAGCAATTTTATCGTCATTTCTCATAAATCGCCGTTTCACACGAAAGAAACATGAATTTGTCAGTTTGAATAGTTCAAAACAGCGTTTTTTCTATGTTTTTTCATGTTTAAAACAGCAATTTTATCGTCATTTCTCATAAATCGCCGTTTCACACGAAAAAAAACATGAATTTGTCAGTTTGAATAGTTGAAAACAGCGTTTTTCTATGTTTTTGCAAGTTTAAAACAGCAATTTTATCGTCATTTCTCATAAATCGGCCGTTTCACACGAAAGAAACATGAATTTGTCAGTTTGAATAGTTCAAAACAGCGTTTTTCTATGTTTTTGCAAGTTTAAAACAGCAATTTTATCGTCATTTCTCATAAAACGACGTTTTCACACGAAAGAAACATGAATTTGTCAGTTTGAATAGTTAAAAAAAGCGTTTTTCTATGTTTTTGCAAGTTTAAAACAGCAATTTTTTCGTCATTTCTCATAAATCGCCGTTTCACACGAAAGAAACATGAATTTGTCAGTTTGAATAGTTAAAAACAGCGTTTTTTTCTATGTTTTTGCAAGTTTAAAACAGCAATTTTATCGTCATTTCTCATAAATCGCCGTTTCACACGAAAGAAACCTGAATTTATCAGTTTGAATAGTTAAAAACAGCGTTTTTCTATGTTTTTGCAAGTTTAAAACAGTAATTTTATCGTCATTTCTCATAAATCGCCGTTTCACACGAAAGAAACCTGAATTTATCAGTTTGAATAGTTAAAAACAGCGTTTTTCTATGTTTTTGCAAGTTTAAAACAGCAATTTTATCGTCATTTCTCATAAATCGCCGTATCACACGAAAGAAACCTGAATTTATCAGTTTGAATAGTTAAAAACAGCGTTTTTCTATGTTTTTGCAAGTTTAAAACAGCAATTTTATCGTCATTTCTCATAAATCGCCGTTTCACACGAAAGAAACATGAATTTATCAGTTTGAATAGTTCAAAACAGCGTTTTTCTATGTTTTTTCATGTTTAAAACAGCAATATTATCGTCATTTCTCATAAATCGCCGTTTCACACGAAAGAAACATGAATTTGTCAGTTTGAATAGTTCAAAACAGCGTTTTTCTATGTTTTTTCATGTTTAAAACAGCAATTTTATCGTCATTTCTCATAAATCGCCGTTTCACACGAAAAAAACAAGAATTTGTCAGTTTGAATAGTTGAAAACAGCGTTTTTCTATGTTTTTGCAAGTATAAAACAGCAATTTTATCGTCATTTCTCATAAATCGCCGTTTCACACGAAAGAAACCTGAATTTATCAGTTTGAATAGTTAAAAACAGCGTTTTTCTATGTTTTTGCAAGTTTAAAACAGCAATTTTATCGTCATTTCTCATAAATCGCCGTTTCACACGAAAGAAACATGAATTTGTCAGTTTGAATAGTTGAAAACTGCGTTTTTCCTATGTTTTTGCAAGTTTAAAACAGCAATTTTATCGTCATTTCTCAGAAATCGCCGTTTCACACGAAAGAAACATGAATTTGTCAGTTTGAATAGTTCAAAACAGCGTTTTTCTATGTTTTTACAAGTTTAAAACAGCAATTTTATCGTCATTTCTCATAAATCGCCGTTTCACACGAAAGAAACATGAATTTGTCAGTTTGAATAGTTCAAAACAGCGTTTTTCTATGTTTTTTGCAAGTTTAAAACAGCAATTTTATCGTCATTTCTCATAAAACGACGTTCACACGAAAGAAACATGAATTTGTCAGTTTGAATAGTTAAAAAAGCGTTTTTCTATGTTTTTGCAAGTTTAAAACAGCAATTTTATCGTCATTTCTCATAAATCGCCGTTTCACACGAAAGAAACATGAATTTGTCAGTTTGAATAGTTAAAAAACAGCGTTTTTCTATGTTTTTGCAAGTTTAAAACAGCAATTTTATCGTCATTTCTCATAAATCGCCGTTTCACACGAAAGAAACCTGAATTTATCAGTTTGAATAGTTAAAAACAGCGTTTTTTCTATGTTTTTGCAAGTTTAAAACAGCAATTTTATCGTCATTTCTCATAAATCGCCGTTTCACACGAAAGAAACATGAATTTATCAGTTTGAATAGTTCAAAACAGCGTTTTTCTATGTTTTTCATGTTTAAAACAGCAATTTTATCGTCATTTCTCATAAATCGCCGGTTTCACACGAAAGAAACATGAATTTGTCAGTTTGAATAGTTCAAAACAGCGTTTTTCTATGTTTTTGCAAGTTTAAAACAGCAATTTTATCGTCATTTCTCATAAATCGCCGTTTCACACGAAAGAAACATGAATTTGTCAGTTTGAATAGTTCAAAACAGCGTTTTTCTATGTTTTTTCATGTTTAAAACAGCAATTTTATCGTCATTTCTCATAAATCGCCGTTTCACACGAAAAAAACATGAATTTGTCAGTTTGAATAGTTGAAAACAGCGTTTTTCTATGTTTTTGCAAGTTTAAAACAGCAATTTTATCGTCATTTCTCATAAATCGCCGTTTCACACGAAAGAAACATGAATTTGTCAGTTTGAATAGTTCAAAACAGCGTTTTTCTATGTTTTTGCAAGTTTAAAACAGCAATTTTATCGTCATTTCTCATAAAACGACGTTTCACACGAAAGAAACATGAATTTGTCAGTTTGAATAGTTAAAAAAAGCGTTTTTCTATGTTTTTGCAAGTTTAAAACAGCAATTTTTTCGTCATTTCTCATAAATCGCCGTTTCACACGAAAGAAACATGAATTTGTCAGTTTGAATAGTTAAAAAAAGCGTTTTTCTATGTTTTTGCAAGTTTAAAACAGCAATTTTATCGTCATTTCTCATAAATCGCCGTTTCACACGAAAGAAACATGAATTTGTCAGTTTGAATAGTTAAAAACAGCGTTTTTCTATGTTTTTGCAAGTTTAAAACAGCAATTTTATCGTCATTTCTCATAAATCGCCGTTTCACACGAAAGAAACCTGAATTTATCAGTTTGAATAGTTAAAAACAGCGTTTTTCTATGTTTTTGCAAGTTTAAAACAGCAATTTTATCGTCATTTCTCATAAATCGCCGTTTCACACGAAAGAAACATGAATTTATCAGTTTGAATAGTTCAAAACAGCGTTTTTCTATGTTTTTTCATGTTTAAAACAGCAATTTTATCGTCATTTCTCATAAATCGCCGTTTCACACGAAAGAAACATGAATTTGTCAGTTTGAATAGTTCAAAACAGCGTTTTTCTATGTTTTTGCAAGTTTAAAACAGCAATTTTATCGTCATTTCTCATAAATCGCCGTTTCACACGAAAGAAACATGAATTTGTCAGTTTGAATAGTTCAAAACAGCGTTTTTCTATGTTTTTTCATGTTTAAAACAGCAATTTTATCGTCATTTCTCATAAATCGCCGTTTCACACGAAAAAAACATGAATTTGTCAGTTTGAATAGTTGAAAACAGCGTTTTTCTATGTTTTTGCAAGTTTAAAACAGCAATTTTATCGTCATTTCTCATAAATCGCCGTTTCACACGAAAGAAACATGAATTTGTCAGTTTGAATAGTTCAAAACAGCGTTTTTCTATGTTTTTGCAAGTTTAAAACAGCAATTTTATCGTCATTTCTCATAAAACGACGTTTCACACGAAAGAAACATGAATTTGTCAGTTTGAATAGTTAAAAAAAGCGTTTTTCTATGTTTTTGCAAGTTTAAAACAGCAATTTTTTCGTCATTTCTCATAAATCGCCGTTTCACACGAAAGAAACATGAATTTGTCAGTTTGAATAGTTAAAAACAGCGTTTTTCTATGTTTTTGCAAGTTTAAAACAGCAATTTTATCGTCATTTCTCATAAATCGCCGTTTCACACGAAAGAAACCTGAATTTATCAGTTTGAATAGTTAAAAACAGCGTTTTTCTATGTTTTTGCAAGTTTAAAACAGTAATTTTATCGTCATTTCTCATAAATCGCCGTTTCACACGAAAGTAACCTGAATTTATCAGTTTGAATAGTTAAAAACAGCGTTTTTCTATGTTTTTGCAAGTTTAAAACAGCAATTTTATCGTCATTTCTCATAAATCGCCGTTTCACACGAAAGAAACATGAATTTATCAGTTTGAATAGTTCAAAACAGCGTTTTTCTATGTTTTTTCATGTTTAAAACAGCAATTTTATCGTCATTTCTCATAAATCGCCGTTTCACACGAAAGAAACATGAATTTGTCAGTTTGAATAGTTCAAAACAGCGTTTTTCTATGTTTTTTCATGTTTAAAACAGCAATTTTATCGTCATTTCTCATAAATCGCCGTTTCACACGAAAAAAACATGAATTTGTCAGTTTGAATAGTTGAAAACAGCATTTTTCTATGTTTTTGCAAGTATAAAACAGCAATTTTATCGTCATTTCTCATAAATCGCCGTTTCACACGAAAGAAACATGAATTTGTCAGTTTGAATAGTTCAAAACAGCGTTTTTCTATGTTTTTGCAAGTTTAAAACAGCAATTTTATCGTCATTTCTCATAAATCGCCGTTTCACACGAAAGAAACATGAATTTGTCAGTTTGAATAGTTGAAAACTGCGTTTTTCTATGTTTTTGCAAGTTTAAAACAGCAATTTTATCGTCATTTCTCATAAATCGCCGTTTCACACGAAAGAAACATGAATTTGTCAGTTTGAATAGTTCAAAACAGCGTTTTTCTATGTTTTTGAAAGTTTAAAACAGCAATTTTATCGTCATTTCTCATAAATCGCCGTTTCACAAGAAAGAAACATGAATTTGTCAGTTTGAATAGTTCAAAACAGCGTTTTTCTATGTTTTTTCATGTTTAAAACAACAATTTTATCGTCATTTCTCATAAATCGCCGTTTCACACGAAAGAAACATGAATTTGTCAGTTTGAATAGTTGAAAACAGCGTTTTTCTATGTTTTTGCAAGTTTAAAACAGCAATTTTATCGTCATTTCTCATAAATCGCCGTTTCACACGAAAGAAACATGAATTTGTCAGTTTGAATAGT
Organism: Poecilus cupreus; assembly: GCA_963942605.1. Taxonomy (NCBI): domain Eukaryota; kingdom Metazoa; phylum Arthropoda; class Insecta; order Coleoptera; family Carabidae; genus Poecilus; species Poecilus cupreus. The sequence goes on from CAWWDY010000561.1 coordinate 6,871, forward strand.
TCAAAACAGCGTTATTCTATGTTTTTGCAAGTTTAAAACAGCAATTTTATCGTCATTTCTCATAAAACGCCGTTTCACACGAAAGAAACATGAATTTATAAGTTTGAATAGTTCAAAACAGCGTTTTTCTATGTTTTTGCAAGTTTAAAACAGCAATTTTATCGTCATTTCTCATAAATCGCCGTTTCACACGAAAGAAACATGAATTTATCAGTTTGAATAGTTAAAAACAGCGTTTTTCTATGTTTTTACAAGTTTAAAACAGCAATTTTATCGTCATTTCTCATAAATCGCCGTTTCACACGAAAGAAACATGAATTTGTCAGTTTGAATAGTTCAAAACAGCGTTTTTCTATGTTTTTGCAAGTTTAAAACAGCAATTTTATCGTCATTTCTCATAAATCGCCGTTTCACACGAAAGAAACATGAATTTGTCAGTTTGAATAGTTCAAAACAGCGTTTTTCTATGTTTTTTCATGTTTAAAACAGCAATTTTATCGTCATTTCTCATAAATCGCCGTTTCACACGAAAGAAACATGAATTTGTCAGTTTGAATAGTTCAAAATAGCGTTTTTCTATGTTTTTGCAAGTTTAAAACAGCAATTTTTTCGTCATTTCTCATAAATCGCCGTTTCACACGAAAGAAACATGAATTTGTCAGTTTGAATAGTTAAAAAAAGCGTTTTTCTATGTTTTTGCAAGTTTAAAACAGCAATTTTATCGTCATTTCTCATAAATCGCCGTTTCACACGAAAGAAACATGAATTTGTCAGTTTGAATAGTTAAAAACAGCGTTTTTCTATGTTTTTGCAAGTTTAAAACAGCAATTTTATCGTCATTTCTCATAAATCGCCGTTTCACACGAAAGAAACCTGAATTTATCAGTTTGAATAGTTAAAAACAGCGTTTTTCTATGTTTTTGCAAGTTTAAAACAGCAATTTTATCGTCATTTCTCATAAATCGCCGTTTCACACGAAAGAAACATGAATTTATCAGTTTGAATAGTTCAAAACAGCGTTTTTCTATGTTTTTTCATGTTTAAAACAGCAATTTTATCGTCATTTCTCATAAATCGCCGTTTCACACGAAAGAAACATGAATTTGTCAGTTTGAATAGTTCAAAACAGCGTTTTTCTATGTTTTTGCAAGTTTAAAACAGCAATTTTATCGTCATTTCTCATAAATCGCCGTTTCACACGAAAGAAACATGAATTTGTCAGTTTGAATAGTTCAAAACAGCGTTTTTCTATGTTTTTTCATGTTTAAAACAGCAATTTTATCGTCATTTCTCATAAATCGCCGTTTCACACGAAAAAAACATGAATTTGTCAGTTTGAATAGTTGAAAACAGCGTTTTTCTATGTTTTTGCAAGTTTAAAACAGCAATTTTATCGTCATTTCTCATAAATCGCCGTTTCACACGAAAGAAACATGAATTTGTCAGTTTGAATAGTTCAAAACAGCGTTTTTCTATGTTTTTGCAAGTTTAAAACAGCAATTTTATCGTCATTTCTCATAAAACGACGTTTCACACGAAAGAAACATGAATTTGTCAGTTTGAATAGTTAAAAAAAGCGTTTTTCTATGTTTTTGCAAGTTTAAAACAGCAATTTTTTCGTCATTTCTCATAAATCGCCGTTTCACACGAAAGAAACATGAATTTGTCAGTTTGAATAGTTAAAAACAGCGTTTTTCTATGTTTTTGCAAGTTTAAAACAGCAATTTTATCGTCATTTCTCATAAATCGCCGTTTCACACGAAAGAAACCTGAATTTATCAGTTTGAATAGTTAAAAACAGCGTTTTTCTATGTTTTTGCAAGTTTAAAACAGTAATTTTATCGTCATTTCTCATAAATCGCCGTTTCACACGAAAGTAACCTGAATTTATCAGTTTGAATAGTTAAAAACAGCGTTTTTCTATGTTTTTGCAAGTTTAAAACAGCAATTTTATCGTCATTTCTCATAAATCGCCGTTTCACACGAAAGAAACATGAATTTATCAGTTTGAATAGTTCAAAACAGCGTTTTTCTATGTTTTTTCATGTTTAAAACAGCAATTTTATCGTCATTTCTCATAAATCGCCGTTTCACACGAAAGAAACATGAATTTGTCAGTTTGAATAGTTCAAAACAGCGTTTTTCTATGTTTTTTCATGTTTAAAACAGCAATTTTATCGTCATTTCTCATAAATCGCCGTTTCACACGAAAAAAACATGAATTTGTCAGTTTGAATAGTTGAAAACAGCATTTTTCTATGTTTTTGCAAGTATAAAACAGCAATTTTATCGTCATTTCTCATAAATCGCCGTTTCACACGAAAGAAACATGAATTTGTCAGTTTGAATAGTTCAAAACAGCGTTTTTCTATGTTTTTGCAAGTTTAAAACAGCAATTTTATCGTCATTTCTCATAAATCGCCGTTTCACACGAAAGAAACATGAATTTGTCAGTTTGAATAGTTGAAAACTGCGTTTTTCTATGTTTTTGCAAGTTTAAAACAGCAATTTTATCGTCATTTCTCATAAATCGCCGTTTCACACGAAAGAAACATGAATTTGTCAGTTTGAATAGTTCAAAACAGCGTTTTTCTATGTTTTTGAAAGTTTAAAACAGCAATTTTATCGTCATTTCTCATAAATCGCCGTTTCACAAGAAAGAAACATGAATTTGTCAGTTTGAATAGTTCAAAACAGCGTTTTTCTATGTTTTTTCATGTTTAAAACAACAATTTTATCGTCATTTCTCATAAATCGCCGTTTCACACGAAAGAAACATGAATTTGTCAGTTTGAATAGTTGAAAACAGCGTTTTTCTATGTTTTTGCAAGTTTAAAACAGCAATTTTATCGTCATTTCTCATAAATCGCCGTTTCACACGAAAGAAACATGAATTTGTCAGTTTGAATAGTTCAAAACAGCGTTATTCTATGTTTTTGCAAGTTTAAAACAGCAATTTTATCGTCATTTCTCATAAAACGCCGTTTCACACGAAAGAAACATGAATTTATAAGTTTGAATAGTTCAAAACAGCGTTTTTCTATGTTTTTGCAAGTTTAAAACAGCAATTTTATCGTCATTTCTCATAAATCGCCGTTTCACACGAAAGAAACATGAATTTATCAGTTTGAATAGTTAAAAACAGCGTTTTTCTATGTTTTTGCAAGTTTAAAACAGCAATTTTATCGTCATTTCTCATAAATCGCCGTTTCACACGAAAGAAACATGAATTTGTCAGTTTGAATAGTTCAAAACAGCGTTTTTCTATGTTTTTGCAAGTTTAAAACAGCAATTTTATCGTCATTTCTCATAAAACGACGTTTCACACGAAAGAAACATGAATTTGTCAGTTTGAATAGTTAAAAAAAGCGTTTTTCTATGTTTTTGCAAGTTTAAAACAGCAATTTTTTCGTCATTTCTCATAAATCGCCGTTTCACACGAAAGAAACATGAATTTGTCAGTTTGAATAGTTAAAAACAGCGTTTTTCTATGTTTTTGCAAGTTTAAAACAGCAATTTTATCGTCATTTCTCATAAATCGCCGTTTCACACGAAAGAAACCTGAATTTATCAGTTTGAATAGTTAAAAACAGCGTTTTTCTATGTTTTTGCAAGTTTAAAACAGTAATTTTATCGTCATTTCTCATAAATCGCCGTTTCACACGAAAGTAACCTGAATTTATCAGTTTGAATAGTTAAAAACAGCGTTTTTCTATGTTTTTGCAAGTTTAAAACAGCAATTTTATCGTCATTTCTCATAAATCGCCGTTTCACACGAAAGAAACATGAATTTATCAGTTTGAATAGTTCAAAACAGCGTTTTTCTATGTTTTTTCATGTTTAAAACAGCAATTTTATCGTCATTTCTCATAAATCGCCGTTTCACACGAAAGAAACATGAATTTGTCAGTTTGAATAGTTCAAAACAGCGTTTTTCTATGTTTTTTCATGTTTAAAACAGCAATTTTATCGTCATTTCTCATAAATCGCCGTTTCACACGAAAAAAACATGAATTTGTCAGTTTGAATAGTTGAAAACAGCATTTTTCTATGTTTTTGCAAGTATAAAACAGCAATTTTATCGTCATTTCTCATAAATCGCCGTTTCACACGAAAGAAACATGAATTTGTCAGTTTGAATAGTTCAAAACAGCGTTTTTCTATGTTTTTGCAAGTTTAAAACAGCAATTTTATCGTCATTTCTCATAAATCGCCGTTTCACACGAAAGAAACATGAATTTGTCAGTTTGAATAGTTGAAAACTGCGTTTTTCTATGTTTTTGCAAGTTTAAAACAGCAATTTTATCGTCATTTCTCATAAATCGCCGTTTCACACGAAAGAAACATGAATTTGTCAGTTTGAATAGTTCAAAACAGCGTTTTTCTATGTTTTTTCATGTTTAAAACAGCAATTTTATCGTCATTTCTCATAAATCGCCGTTTCACACGAAAGAAACATGAATTTGTCAATTTGAATAGTTGAAAACTGCGTTTTTCTATGTTTTTACAAGTTTAAAACAGCAATTTTATCGTCATTTCTCATAAATCGCCGTTTCACACGAAAGAAACATGAATTTGTCAGTTTGAATAGTTCAAAACAGCGTTTTTCTATGTTTTTGCAAGTTTAAAACAGCAATTTTATCGTCATTTCTCATAAATCGCCGTTTCACACGAAAGAAACATGAATTTGTCAGTTTGAATAGTTCAAAACAGCGTTTTTCTATGTTTTTTCATGTTTAAAACAGCAATTTTATCGTCATTTCTCATAAATCGCCGTTTCACACGAAAGAAACATGAATTTGTCAGTTTGAATAGTTCAAAATAGCGTTTTTCTATGTTTTTGCAAGTTTAAAACAGCAATTTTATCGTCATTTCTCATAAATCGCCGTTTCACACGAAAGAAACCTGAATTTATCAGTTTGAATAGTTAAAAACAGCGTTTTTCTATGTTTTTGCAAGTTTAAAACAGCAATTTTATCGTCATTTCTCATAAATCGCCGTTTCACACGAAAGAAACCTGAATTTATCAGTTTGAATAGTTAAAAACAGCGTTTTTCTATGTTTTTGCAAGTTTAAAACAGCAATTTTATCGTCATTTCTCATAAATCGCCGTTTCACACGAAAGAAACATGAATTTATCAGTTTGAATAGTTTAAAACAGCGTTTTTCTATGTTTTTTCATGTTTAAAACAGCAATTTTATCGTCATTTCTCATAAATCGCCGTTTCACACGAAAGAAACATGAATTTGTCAGTTTGAATAGTTCAAAACAGCGTTTTTCTATGTTTTTAGAGAGTTAGCGATGTTTATGTTTTCATTCTTTCCAATAATTGGTGCATTATTTCGAGGTCTGGAGACATTTTTAACGAATTTGGGTTGATAACTTTCGGGTTGAGATTTTGATTTATCAGTAGTAGTTCCCACCGTAGTATTTTTAACTGAATTATTAATAACTTTCACTTCACTTTGTTTCGATACTTTGTTTATCACGCCATTTTGTTGATGCTTGTCTATGTCGATAATGCCGTTCGAAGTTTTGCCGTCTTGCGATTTGTTAATTAATATTGACTCTGTCGCAGCCGGTAAATCTTTTATTTTAGTAGATTTTTTTGGCTTAGCATTTTGTTTATTATATTTGTTCTCAGATGGCGATGGTTGTTGTAAATGACTAGCGTTAATTAATAATTTATTTATAATACACAATTGTTCTTGAAGTATATTTATTGTGTTCTTTTGAGAAAATATCATTTCGTCCTTTTGTTTAATTAGTTCTTTCATATAATATAGTTCATTTGTGCCAATGTTCTTTATATCATTTATATCACTATCACTTACACTTGTAAATGACGCGTCAATGTCATTGTCACTGTCTAACTTTTCATTTTCACAACAATTTGTTGTATTGTCACTAAGCACAGGTAAGTTTAATGTATTCACGCAACTTGTGTGTGATATGGTATCACATTTTATACACCTTAATCCACTATGTGCTATTTTATGGCACCTTTTGCAAAGTTTCTTATTAGCGTTGTTTAACACACTTTGACCGCCAGCCATTTTAGTGTATGAATTTGTCAGTTTGAATAGTTAAAAACAGCGTTTTTCTATGTTTTTGCAAGTTTAAAACAGCAATTTTATCGTCATTTCTCATAAATCGCCGTATCACACGAAAGAAACCTGAATTTATCAGTTTGAATAGTTAAAAACAGCGTTTTTCTATGTTTTTGCAAGTTTAAAACAGCAATTTATCGTCATTTCTCATAAATCGCCGTTTCACACGAAAGAAACATGAATTTGTCAGTTTAAATAGTTCAAAACAGCGTTTTTCTAGGTTTTTTCATGTTTAAAACAGCAATTTTATCGTCATTTCTCATAAATCGCCGTTTCACACGAAAAAAACATGAATTTGTCAGTTTGAATAGTTGAAAACAGCGTTTTTCTATGTTTTTGCAAGTTTAAAACAGCAATTTTATCGTCATTTCTCATAAATCGCCGTTTCACACGAAAGAAACATGAATTTGTCAGTTTGAATAGTTGAAAACTGCGTTTTTCTATGTTTTTGCAAGTTTAAAACAGCAATTTTATCGTCATTTCTCAGAAATCGCCGTTTCACACGAAAGAAACATGAATTTGTCAGTTTGAATAGTTCAAAACAGCGTTTTTCTATGTTTTTGCAAGTTTAAAACAGCAATTTTATCGTCATTTCTCATAAATCGCCGTTTCACACGAAAGAAACATGAATTTGTCAGTTTGAATAGTTCAAAACAGCGTTTTTCTATGTTTTTGCAAGTTTAAAACAGCAATTTTATCGTCATTTCTCATAAATCGCCGTTTCACACGAAAGAAACCTGAATTTATCAGTTTGAATAGTTAAAAACAGCGTTTTTCTATGTTTTTGCAAGTTTAAAACAGCAATTTTATCGTCATTTCTCATAAATCGCCGTTTCACACGAAAGAAACATGAATTTGTCAGTTTGAATAGTTGAAAACTGCGTTTTTCTATGTTTTTGCAAGTTTAAAACAGCAATTTTATCGTCATTTCTCAGAAATCGCCGTTTCACACGAAAGAAACATGAATTTGTCAGTTTGAATAGTTCAAAACAGCGTTTTTCTATGTTTTTGCAAGTTTAAAACAGCAATTTTATCGTCATTTCTCATAAATCGCCGTTTCACACGAAAGAAACATGAATTTGTCAGTTTGAATAGTTCAAAACAGCGTTATTCTATGTTTTTGCAAGTTTAAAACAGCAATTTATCGTCATTTCTCATAAAACGACGTTTCACACGAAAGAAACATGAATTTGTCAGTTTGAATAGTTAAAAAAAGCGTTTTTCTATGTTTTTGCAAGTTTAAAACAGCAATTTTATCGTCATTTCTCATAAATCGCCGTTTCACACGAAAGAAACATGAATTTGTCAGTTTGAATAGTTAAAAACAGCGTTTTTCTATGTTTTTGCAAGTTTAAAACAGCAATTTTATCGTCATTTCTCATAAATCGCCGTTTCACACGAAAGAAACCTGAATTTATCAGTTTGAATAGTTAAAAACAGCGTTTTTCTATGTTTTTGCAAGTTTAAAACAGCAATTTTATCGTCATTTCTCATAAATCGCCGTTTCACACGAAAGAAACATGAATTTATCAGTTTGAATAGTTCAAAACAGCGTTTTTCTATGTTTTTTCATGTTTAAAACAGCAATTTTATAGTCATTTTTCATAAATCGCCGTTTCACACGAAAGAAACATGAATTTGTCAGTTTGAATAGTTCAAAACAGCGTTTTTCTATGTTTTTTCATGTTTAAAACAGCAATTTTATCGTCATTTCTCATAAATCGCCGTTTCACACGAAAAAAACATGAATTTGTCAGTTTGAATAGTTGAAAACAGCATTTTTCTATGTTTTTGCAAGTATAAAACAGCAATTTTATCGTCATTTTTCATAAATCGCCGTTTCACACGAAAGAAACATGAATTTGTCAGTTTGAATAGTTCAAAACAGCGTTTTTCTATGTTTTTGCAAGTTTAAAACAGCAATTTTATCGTCATTTCTCATAAATCGCCGTTTCACACGAAAGATACATGAATTTGTCAGTTTGAATAGTTGAAAACTGCGTTTTTCTATGTTTTTGCAAGTTTAAAACAGCAATTTTATCGTCATTTCTCATAAATCGCCGTTTCACACGAAAGAAACATGAATTTGTCAGTTTGAATAGTTCAAAACAGCGTTTTTCTATGTTTTTGCAAGTTTAAAACAGCAATTTTATCGTCATTTCTCATAAATCGCCGTTTCACACGATAGAAACATGAATTTGTCAGTTTGAATAGTTCAAAACAGCGTTTTTCTATGTTTTTTCATGTTTAAAACAACAATTTTATCGTCATTTCTCATAAATCGCCGTTTCACACGAAAGAAACATGAATTTGTCAGTTTGAATAGTTGAAAACAGCGTTTTTCTATGTTTTTGCAAGTTTAAAACAGCAATTTTATCGTCATTTCTCATAAATCGCCGTTTCACACGAAAGAAACATGAATTTGTCAGTTTGAATAGTTCAAAACAGCGTTATTCTATGTTTTTGCAAGTTTAAAACAGCAATTTTATCGTCATTTCTCATAAAACGCCGTTTCACACGAAAGAAACATGAATTTATAAGTTTGAATAGTTCAAAACAGCGTTTTTCTATGTTTTTGCAAGTTTAAAACAGCAGTTTTATCGTGATTTCACAAAAATCCACCGTTTCGAACGAAAGAAACCTGAATTTATCAGTTTGAATAGTTAAAAACAGCGTTTTTCTATGTTTTTGCAAGTTTAAAACAGCAATTTTATCGTCATTTCTCATAAATCGCCGTTTCACACGAAATAAACATGAATTTATCAGTTTGAATAGTTAAAAACAGCGTTTTTCTATGTTTTTGCAAGTTTAAAACAGCAATTTTATCGTCATTTCTCATAAATCGCCGTTTCACACGAAAGAAACATGAATTTGTCAGTTTGAATAGTTGAAAACAGCGTTTTTCTATGTTTTTGCAAGTTTAAAACAGCAGTTTTATCGTGATTTCACAAAAATCCACCGTTTCGAACGAAAGAAACCTGAATTTATCAGTTTGAATAGTTAAAAACAGCGTTTTTCTATGTTTTTGCAAGTTTAAAACAGCAATTTTATCGTCATTTCTCATAAATCGCCGTTTCACACGAAAGAAACATGAATTTGTCAGTTTGAATAGTTCAAAACAGCGTTTTTCTATGTTTTTTCATGTTTAAAACAGCAATTTTATCGTCATTTCTCATAAATCGCCGTTTCACACGAAAGAAACATGAATTTGTCAGTTTGAATAGTTCAAAACAGCGTTTTTCTATGTTTTTGCAAGTTTAAAACAGCAATTTTATCGTCATTTCTCATAAAACGACGTTTCACACGAAAGAAACATGAATTTGTCAGTTTGAATAGTTAAAAAAAGCGTTTTTCTATGTTTTTGCAAGTTTAAAACAGCAATTTTATCGTTATTTCTCATAAATCGCCGTTTCACACGAAAGAAACATGAATTTGTCAGTTTGAATAGTTGAAAACAGCGTTTTTCTATGTTTTTGCAAGTTTAAAACAGCAGTTTTATCGTGATTTCACAAAAATCCACCGTTTCGAACGAAAGAAACCTGAATTTATCAGTTTGAATAGTTAAAAACAGCGTTTTTCTATGTTTTTGCAAGTTTAAAACAGCAATTTTATCGTCATTTCTCATAAATCGCCGTTTCACACGAAAGAAACATGAATTTGTCAGTTTGAATAGTTCAAAACAGCGTTTTTCTATGTTTTTTCATGTTTAAAACAGCAATTTTATCGTCATTTCTCATAAATCGCCGTTTCACACGAAAGAAACATGAATTTGTCAATTTGAATAGTTGAAAACTGCGTTTTTCTATGTTTTTGCAAGTTTAAAACAGCAATTTTATCGTCATTTCTCATAAATCGCCGTTTCACACAAAAGAAACATGAATTTGTCAGTTTGAATAGTTGAAAACAGCGTTTTTCTATGTTTTTTCATGTTTAAAACAGCAATTTTATCGTCATTTCTCATAAATCGCCGTTTCACACGAAAAAAACATGAATTTGTCAGTTTGAATAGTTGAAAACAGCGTTTTTCTATGTTTTTGCAAGTATAAAACAGCAATTTTATCGTCATTTCTCATAAATCGCCGTTTCACACGAAAGAAACATGAATTTGTCAGTTTGAATAGTTCAAAACAGCGTTATTCTATGTTTTTGCAAGTTTAAAACAGCAATTTTATCGTCATTTCTCATAAAACGACGTTTCACACGAAAGAAACATGAATTTGTCAGTTTGAATAGTTAAAAAAAGCGTTTTTCTATGTTTTTGCAAGTTTAAAACAGCAATTTTATCGTCATTTCTCATAAATCGCCGTTTCACACGAAAGAAACATGAATTTGTCAGTTTGAATAGTTAAAAACAGCGTTTTTCTATGTTTTTGCAAGTTTAAAACAGCAGTTTTATCGTCATTTCTCATAAATCGCCGTTTCACACGAAAGAAACCTGAATTTATCAGTTTGAATAGTTAAAAACAGCGTTTTTCTATGTTTTTGCAAGTTTAAAACAGCAATTTTATCGTCATTTCTCATAAATCGCCGTTTCACACGAAAGAAACATGAATTTATCAGTTTGAATAGTTCAAAACAGCGTTTTTCTATGTTTTTTCATGTTTAAAACAGCAATTTTATAGTCATTTTTCATAAATCGCCGTTTCACACGAAAGAAACATGAATTTGTCAGTTTGAATAGTTCAAAACAGCGTTTTTCTATGTTTTTTCATGTTTAAAACAGCAATTTTATCGTCATTTCTCATAAATCGCCGTTTCACACGAAAAAAACATGAATTTGTCAGTTTGAATAGTTGAAAACAGCATTTTTCTATGTTTTTGCAAGTATAAAACAGCAATTTTATCGTCATTTCTCATAAATCGCCGTTTCACACGAAAGAAACATGAATTTGTCAGTTTGAATAGTTCAAAACAGCGTTTTTCTATGTTTTTGCAAGTTTAAAACAGCAATTTTATCGTCATTTCTCATAAATCGCCGTTTCACACGAAAGATACATGAATTTGTCAGTTTGAATAGTTGAAAACTGCGTTTTTCTATGTTTTTGCAAGTTTAAAACAGCAATTTTATCGTCATTTCTCATAAATCGCCGTTTCACACGAAAGAAACATGAATTTGTCAGTTTGAATAGTTCAAAACAGCGTTTTTCTATGTTTTTGCAAGTTTAAAACAGCAATTTTATCGTCATTTCTCATAAATCGCCGTTTCACACGATAGAAACATGAATTTGTCAGTTTGAATAGTTCAAAACAGCGTTTTTCTATGTTTTTTCATGTTTAAAACAACAATTTTATCGTCATTTCTCATAAATCGCCGTTTCACACGAAAGAAACATGAATTTGTCAGTTTGAATAGTTGAAAACAGCGTTTTTCTATGTTTTTGCAAGTTTAAAACAGCAATTTTATCGTCATTTCTCATAAATCGCCGTTTCACACGAAAGAAACATGAATTTGTCAGTTTGAATAGTTCAAAACAGCGTTATTCTATGTTTTTGCAAGTTTAAAACAGCAATTTTATCGTCATTTCTCATAAAACGCCGTTTCACACGAAAGAAACATGAATTTATAAGTTTGAATAGTTCAAAACAGCGTTTTTCTATGTTTTTGCAAGTTTAAAACAGCAGTTTTATCGTGATTTCACAAAAATCCACCGTTTCGAACGAAAGAAACCTGAATTTATCAGTTTGAATAGTTAAAAACAGCGTTTTTCTATGTTTTTGCAAGTTTAAAACAGCAATTTTATCGTCATTTCTCATAAATCGCCGTTTCACACGAAATAAACATGAATTTATCAGTTTGAATAGTTAAAAACAGCGTTTTTCTATGTTTTTGCAAGTTTAAAACAGCAATTTTATCGTCATTTCTCATAAATCGCCGTTTCACACGAAAGAAACATGAATTTGTCAGTTTGAATAGTTCAAAACAGCGTTTTTCTATGTTTTTTCATGTTTAAAACAGCAATTTTATCGTCATTTCTCATAAATCGCCGTTTCACACGAAAGAAACATGAATTTGTCAGTTTGAATAGTTCAAAACAGCGTTTTTCTATGTTTTTGCAAGTTTAAAACAGCAATTTTATCGTCATTTCTCATAAAACGACGTTTCACACGAAAGAAACATGAATTTGTCAGTTTGAATAGTTAAAAAAAGCGTTTTTCTATGTTTTTGCAAGTTTAAAACAGCAATTTTATCGTCATTTCTCATAAATCGCCGTTTCACACGAAAGAAACATGAATTTGTCAGTTTGAATAGTTGAAAACAGCGTTTTTCTATGTTTTTGCAAGTTTAAAACAGCAGTTTTATCGTGATTTCACAAAAATCCACCGTTTCGAACGAAAGAAACCTGAATTTATCAGTTTGAATAGTTAAAAACAGCGTTTTTCTATGTTTTTGCAAGTTTAAAACAGCAATTTTATCGTCATTTCTCATAAATCGCCGTTTCACACGAAAGAAACATGAATTTGTCAGTTTGAATAGTTCAAAACAGCGTTTTTCTATGTTTTTGCAAGTTTAAAACAGCAATTTTATCGTCATTTCTCTTAAATCGCCGTTTCACACGAAAGAAACATGAATTTGTCAGTTTGAATAGTTCAAAACAGCGTTTTTCTGTGTTTTTTCATGTTTAAAACAGCAATTTTATCGTCATTTCTCATAAATCGCCGTTTCACACGAAAAAAACATGAATTTGTCAGTTTGAATAGTTGAAAACAGCGTTTTTCTATGTTTTTGCAAGTTTAAAACAGCAATTTTATCGTCATTTCTCATAAATCGCCGTTTCACACGAAAGATACATGAATTTGTCAGTTTGAATAGTTGAAAACTGCGTTTTTCTTTGTTTTTGCAAGTTTAAAACAGCAATTTTATCGTCATTTCTCATAAATCGCCGTTTCACACGAAAGAAACATGAATTTGTCAGTTTGAATAGTTCAAAACAGCGTTTTTCTATGTTTTTGCAAGTTTAAAACAGCTATTTTATCGTCATTTCTCATAAATCGCCGTTTCACACGATAGAAACATGAATTTGTCAGTTTGAATAGTTCAAAACAGCGTTTTTCTATGTTTTTTCATGTTTAAAACAACAATTTTATCGTCATTTCTCATAAATCGCCGTTTTACACGAAAGAAACATGAATTTGTCAGTTTGAATAGTTGAAAACAGCGTTTTTCTATGTTTTTGCAAGTTTAAAACAGCAATTTTATCGTCATTTCTCATAAATCGCCGTTTCACACGAAAGAAACATGAATTTGTCAGTTTGAATAGTTCAAAACAGCGTTATTCTATGTTTTTGCAAGTTTAAAACAGCAATTTTATCGTCATTTCTCATAAAACGCCGTTTCACACGAAAGAAACATGAATTTATAAGTTTGAATAGTTGAAAACAGCGTTTTTCTATGTTTTTGCAAGTTTAAAACAGCAGTTTTATCGTGATTTCACAAAAATCCACCGTTTCGAACGAAAGAAACCTGAATTTATCAGTTTGAATAGTTAAAAACAGCGTTTTTCTATGTTTTTGCAAGTTTAAAACAGCAATTTTATCGTCATTTCTCATAAATCGCCGCTTCACACGAAAGAAACATGAATTTGTCAGTTTGAATAGTTCAAAACAGCGTTTTTCTATGTTTTTTCATGTTTAAAACAGCAATTTTATCGTCATTTCTCATAAATCGCCGTTTCACACGAAAGAAACATGAATTTGTCAGTTTGAATAGTTCAAAACAGCGTTTTTCTATGTTTTTACAAGTTTAAAACAGCAATTTTATCGTCATTTCTCATAAAACGACGTTTCACACGAAAGAAACATGAATTTGTCAGTTTGAATAGTTAAAAAAAGCGTTTTTCTATGTTTTTGCAAGTTTAAAACAGCAATTTTATCGTCATTTCTCATAAATCGCCGTTTCACACGAAAGAAACATGAATTTGTCAGTTTGAATAGTTAAAAACAGCGTTTTTCTATGTTTTTGCAAGTTTAAAACTGCAATTTTATCGTCATTTCTCATAAATCGCCGTTTCACACGAAAGAAACATGAATTTATCAGTTTGAATAGTTCAAAACAGCGTTTTTCTATGTTTTTTCATGTTTAAAACAGCAATTTTATCGTCATTTCTCATAAATCGCCGTTTCACACGAAAGAAACATGAATTTGTCAGTTTGAATAGTTCAAAACAGCGTTTTTCTATGTTTTTTCATGTTTAAAACAGCAATTTTATCGTCATTTCTCATAAATCGCCGTTTCACACGAAAAAAACATGAATTTGTCAGTTTGAATAGTTGAAAACAGCGTTTTTCTATGTTTTTGCAAGTTTAAAACAGCAATTTTATCGTCATTTCTCATAAATCGCCGTTTCACACAAAAGAAACCTGAATTTATCAGTTTGAATAGTTAAAAACAGCGTTTTTCTATGTTTTTTCATGTTTAAAACAACAATTTTATCGTCATTTCTCATAAATCGCCGTTTCACACGAAAGAAACATGAATTTGTCAGTTTGAATAGTGAAAACAGCGTTTTTTCTATGTTTTTGCAAGTTTAAACAGCAATTTTATCGTCATTTCTCATAAATCGCCGTTTCACACAAAAGAAACATGAATTTGTCAGTTTGAATAGTTCAAAACAGCGTTATTCTATGTTTTTGCAAGTTTAAAACAGCAATTTTATCGTCATTTCTCATAAAACGCCGTTTCACACGAAAGAAACAAGAATTTGTCAGTTTGAATAGTTCAAAACAGCGTTTTTCTGTGTTTTTTTCATGTTTAAAACAGCAATTTTATCGTCATTTCTCATAAATCGCCGTTTCACACGAAAAAAACATGAATTTGTCAGTTTGAATAGTTGAAAACAGCGTTTTTCTATGTTTTTGCAAGTTTAAAACAGCAATTTTATCGTCATTTCTCATAAATCGCCGTTTCACACGAAAGAAACATGAATTTGTCAGTTTGAATAGTTCAAAACAGCGTTTTTCTATGTTTTTGCAAGTTTAAAACAGCAATTTTATCGTCATTTCTCATAAAACGACGTTTCACACGAAAGAAACATGAATTTGTCAGTTTGAATAGTTAAAAAAAGCGTTTTTCTATGTTTTTGCAAGTATAAAACAGCAATTTTATCGTCATTTCTCATAAATCGCCGTTTCACACGAAAGAAACATGAATTTGTCAGTTTGAATAGTTCAAAACAGCGTTTTTCTATGTTTTTGCAAGTTTAAAACAGCAATTTTATCGTCATTTCTCATAAATCGCCGTTTCACACGAAAGAAACATGAATTTGTAAGTTTGAATAGTTAAAAACAGCGTTTTTCTATGTTTTTGCAAGTTTAAAACAGCAATTTTATCGTCATTTTTCATAAATCGCCGTTTCACACGAAAGAAACCTGAATTTATCAGTTTGAATAGTTAAAAACAGCGTTTTTCTATGTTTTTGCAAGTTTAAAACAGCAATTTTATCGTCATTTCTAATAAATCGCCGTTTCACACGAAAGAAACCTGAATTTATCAGTTTGAATAGTTAAAAACAGCGTTTTTCTATGTTTTTTCATGTTTAAAACAACAATTTTATCGTCATTTCTCATAAATCGCCGTTTCACACGAAAGAAACATGAATTTGTCAGTTTGAATAGTTGAAAACAGCGTTTTTCTATGTTTTTGCAAGTTTAAAACAGCAATTTTATCGTCATTTCTCATAAATCGCCGTTTCACACGAAAGAAACATGAATTTGTCAGTTTGAATAGTTCAAAACAGCGTTATTCTATGTTTTTGCAAGTTTAAAACAGCAATTTTATCGTCATTTCTCATAAAACGTAGTTTCACACGAAAGAAACAAGAATTTATAAGTTTGAATAGTTCAAAACAGCGTTTTTCTATGTTTTTTCATGTTTAAAACAGCAATTTTATCGTCATTTCTCATAAATCGCCGTTTCACACGAAAGAAACATGAATTTGTCAGTTTGAATAGTTCAAAACAGCGTTTTTCTATGTTTTTTCATGTTTAAAACAGCAATTTTATCGTCATTTCTCATAAATCGCCGTTAAAAACATGAATTTGTCAGTTTGAATAGTTGAAAACAGCATTTTTCTATGTTTTTGCAAGTATAAAACAGCAATTTTATCGTCATTTCTCATAAATCGCCGTTTCACACGAAAGAAACATGAATTTGTCAGTTTGAATAGTTCAAAACAGCGTTTTTCTATGTTTTTGCAAGTTTAAAACAGCAATTTTATCGTCATTTCTCATAAATCGCCGTTTCACACGAAAGATACATGAATTTGTCAGTTTGAATAGTTGAAAACTGCGTTTTTCTATGTTTTTGCAAGTTTAAAACAGCAATTTTATCGTCATTTCTCATAAATCGCCGTTTCACACGAAAGAAACATGAATTTGTCAGTTTGAATAGTTCAAAACAGCGTTTTTCTATGTTTTTGCAAGTTTAAAACAGCAATTTTATCGTCATTTCTCATAAATCGCCGTTTCACACGATAGAAACATGAATTTGTCAGTTTGAATAGTTCAAAACAGCGTTTTTCTATGTTTTTTCATGTTTAAAACAACAATTTTATCGTCATTTCTCATAAATCGCCGTTTCACACGAAAGAAACATGAATTTGTCAGTTTGAATAGTTGAAAACAGCGTTTTTCTATGTTTTTGCAAGTTTAAAACAGCAATTTTATCGTCATTTCTCATAAATCGCCGTTTCACACGAAAGAAACATGAATTTGTCAGTTTGAATAGTTCAAAACAGCGTTATTCTATGTTTTTGCAAGTTTAAAACAGCAAATTTATCGTCATTTCTCATAAAAAGCCGTTTCACACGAAAGAAACATGAATTTATAAGTTTGAATAGTTCAAAACAGCGTTTTTCTATGTTTTTGCAAGTTTAAAACAGCAGTTTTATCGTGATTTCACAAAAATCCACCGTTTCACACGAAAGAAACATGAATTTGTCAGTTTGAATAGTTCAAAACAGCGTTTTTCTATGTTTTTTCATGTTTAAATAAAATAAATAAATAAATATATCATCACGCCTTTTACCCATTAAGGGCGTTTCACTCTGCTTGCGCAGATCTCGGTAGGTGATATATTTTTGCGTATGAAGTGCGGTTACCAGCCGTCAAATCATAGCCCCCAAGAATATTAGTGGAGGGGGAACCACAGGGGTAAATTTAAATTTGTAACTGTCGGCAGTGGGATTCGAACTAAGGATCTCACGATCCACAGTCCGATACGTTACCACGGAGCTATTTACCCCATTTTTCATGTTTAAAACAGCAATTTTATCGTCATTTCTCATAAATCGCCGTTTCACACGAAAGAAACATGAATTTGTCAGTTTGAATAGTTGAAAACAGCGTTTTACTATGTTTTTGCAAGTTTAAAACAGCAATTTTATCGTCATTTCTCATAAATCGCCGTTTCACACGAAAGAAACATGAATTTGTTAGTTTGAATAGTTCAAAACAGCGTTTTTCTATGTTTTTGCAAGTTTAAAACAGCAATTTTATCGTCATTTCTCATAAATCGCCGTTTCACACGAAAGAAACATGAATTTGTCAGTTTGAATAGTTCAAAACAGCGTTTATCTATGTTTTTGCAAGTTTAAAACAGCAATTTTATCGTCATTTCTCATAAATCGCCGTTTCACACGAAAGAAACATGAATTTGTCAGTTTGAATAGTTGAAAACAGCGTTTTTCTATGTTTTTGCAAGTTTAAAACAGCAATTTTATCGTCATTTCTCATAAATCGCCGTTTCACACGAAAGAAACATGAATTTGTCAGTTTGAATAGTTGAAAACAGCGTTTTTCTATGTTTTTGCAAGTTTAAAACAGCAATTTTATCGTCATTTCTCATAAATCGCCGTTTCACACAAAAGAAACCTGAATTTATCAGTTTGAATAGTTAAAAACAGCGTTTTTCTATGTTTTTTCATGTTTAAAACAACAATTTTATCGTCATTTCTCATAAATCGCCGTTTCACACGAAAGAAACTTGAATTTGTCAGTTTGAATAGTTGAAAACAGCGTTTTTCTATGTTTTTGCAAGTTTAAACAGCAATTTTATCGTCATTTCTCATAAATCGCCGTTTCACACGAAAGAAACATGAATTTGTCAGTTTGAATAGTTCAAAACAGCGTTATTCTATGTTTTTGCAAGTTTAAAACAGCAATTTTATCGTCATTTCTCATAAAACGCCGTTTCACACGAAAGAAACAAGAATTTGTCAGTTTGAATAGTTCAAAACAGCGTTTTTCTGTGTTTTTTCATGTTTAAAACAGCAATTTTATCGTCATTTCTCATAAATCGCCGTTTCACACGAAAAAAACATGAATTTGTCAGTTTGAATAGTTGAAAACAGCGTTTTTCTATGTTTTTGCAAGTTTAAAACAGCAATTTTATCGTCATTTCTCATAAATCGCCGTTTCACACGAAAGAAACATGAATTTGTCAGTTTGAATAGTTCAAAACAGCGTTTTTCTATGTTTTTGCAAGTTTAAAACAGCAATTTTATCGTCATTTCTCATAAAACGACGTTTCACACGAAAGAAACATGAATTTGTCAGTTTGAATAGTTAAAAAAAGCGTTTTTCTATGTTTTTGCAAGTATAAAACAGCAATTTTATCGTCATTTCTCATAAATCGCCGTTTCACACGAAAGAAACATGAATTTGTCAGTTTGAATAGTTCAAAACAGCGTTTTTCTATGTTTTTGCAAGTTTAAAACAGCAATTTTATCGTCATTTCTCATAAATCGCCGTTTCACACGAAAGAAACATGAATTTGTAAGTTTGAATAGTTAAAAACAGCGTTTTTCTATGTTTTTGCAAGTTTAAAACAGCAATTTTATCGTCATTTTTCATAAATCGCCGTTTCACACGAAAGAAACCTGAATTTATCAGTTTGAATAGTTAAAAACAGCGTTTTTCTATGTTTTTGCAAGTTTAAAACAGCAATTTTATCGTCATTTCTAATAAATCGCCGTTTCACACGAAAGAAACCTGAATTTATCAGTTTGAATAGTTAAAAACAGCGATTTTCTATGTTTTTTCATGTTTAAAACAACAATTTTATCGTCATTTCTCATAAATCGCCGTTTCACACGAAAGAAACATGAATTTGTCAGTTTGAATAGTTGAAAACAGCGTTTTTCTATGTTTTTGCAAGTTTAAAACAGCAATTTTATCGTCATTTCTCATAAATCGCCGTTTCACACGAAAGAAACATGAATTTGTCAGTTTGAATAGTTCAAAACAGCGTTATTCTATGTTTTTGCAAGTTTAAAACAGCAATTTTATCGTCATTTCTCATAAAACGTAGTTTCACACGAAAGAAACAAGAATTTATAAGTTTGAATAGTTCAAAACAGCGTTTTTCTATGTTTTTTCATGTTTAAAACAGCAATTTTATCGTCATTTCTCATAAATCGCCGTTTCACACGAAAGAAACATGAATTTGTCAGTTTGAATAGTTCAAAACAGCGTTTTTCTATGTTTTTTCATGTTTAAAACAGCAATTTTATCGTCATTTCTCATAAATCGCCGTTAAAAACATGAATTTGTCAGTTTGAATAGTTGAAAACAGCATTTTTCTATGTTTTTGCAAGTATAAAACAGCAATTTTATCGTCATTTCTCATAAATCGCCGTTTCACACGAAAGAAACATGAATTTGTCAGTTTGAATAGTTCAAAACAGCGTTTTTCTATGTTTTTGCAAGTTTAAAACAGCAATTTTATCGTCATTTCTCATAAATCGCCGTTTCACACGAAAGATACATGAATTTGTCAGTTTGAATAGTTGAAAACTGCGTTTTTCTATGTTTTTGCAAGTTTAAAACAGCAATTTTATCGTCATTTCTCATAAATCGCCGTTTCACACGAAAGAAACATGAATTTGTCAGTTTGAATAGTTCAAAACAGCGTTTTTCTATGTTTTTGCAAGTTTAAAACAGCAATTTTATCGTCATTTCTCATAAATCGCCGTTTCACACGATAGAAACATGAATTTGTCAGTTTGAATAGTTCAAAACAGCGTTTTTCTATGTTTTTTCATGTTTAAAACAACAATTTTATCGTCATTTCTCATAAATCGCCGTTTCACACGAAAGAAACATGAATTTGTCAGTTTGAATAGTTGAAAACAGCGTTTTTCTATGTTTTTGCAAGTTTAAAACAGCAATTTTATCGTCATTTCTCATAAATCGCCGTTTCACACGAAAGAAACATGAATTTGTCAGTTTGAATAGTTCAAAACAGCGTTATTCTATGTTTTTGCAAGTTTAAAACAGCAAATTTATCGTCATTTCTCATAAAAAGCCGTTTCACACGAAAGAAACATGAATTTATAAGTTTGAATAGTTCAAAACAGCGTTTTTCTATGTTTTTGCAAGTTTAAAACAGCAGTTTTATCGTGATTTCACAAAAATCCACCGTTTCGAACGAAAGAAACCTGAATTTATCAGTTTGAATAGTTAAAAACAGCGTTTTTCTATGTTTTTGCAAGTTTAAAACAGCAATTTTATCGTCATTTCTCATAAATCGCCGTTTCACACGAAAGAAACATGAATTTATCAGTTTGAATAGTTAAAAACAGCGTTTTTCTATGTTTTTGCAAGTTTAAAACAGCAATTTTATCGTCATTTCTCATAAATCGCCGTTTCACACGAAAGAAACATGAATTTGTCAGTTTGAATAGTTCAAAACAGCGTTTTTCTATGTTTTTTCATGTTTAAAACAGCAATTTTATCGTCATTTCTCATAAATCGCCGTTTCACACGAAAGAAACATGAATTTGTCAGTTTGATTAGTTCAAAACAGCGTTTTTCTATGTTTTTGCAAGTTTAAAACAGCAATTTTATCGTCATTTCTCATAAAACGACGTTTCACACGAAAGAAACATGAATTTGTCAGTTTGAATAGTTAAAAAAAAGCGTTTTTCTATGTTTTTGCAAGTTTAAAACAGCAATTTTATCGTCATTTCTCATAAATCGCCGTTTCACACGAAAGAAACATGAATTTGTCAGTTTGAATAGTTAAAAACAGCGTTTTTCTATGTTTTTGCAAGTTTAAAACTGCAATTTTATCGTCATTTCTCATAAATCGCCGTTTCACACGAAAGAAACATGAATTTATCAGTTTGAATAGTTCAAAACAGCGTTTTTCTATGTTTTTTCATGTTTAAAACAGCAATTTTATCGTCATTTCTCATAAATCGCCGTTTCACACGAAAGAAACATGAATTTGTCAGTTTGAATAGTTGAAAACAGCGTTTTTCTATGTTTTTTCATGTTTAAAACAGCATTTTTATCGTCATTTCTCATAAATCGCCGTTTCACAC
This sequence comes from Poecilus cupreus, assembly GCA_963942605.1. Lineage (NCBI taxonomy): Eukaryota > Metazoa > Arthropoda > Insecta > Coleoptera > Carabidae > Poecilus > Poecilus cupreus. The sequence goes on from CAWWDY010000561.1 coordinate 28,305, forward strand.
GAAAGAAACATGAATTTGTCAGTTTGAATAGTTCAAAACAGTGTTATTCTATGTTTTTGCAAGTTTAAAACAGCAATTTTATCGTCATTTCTCATAAAACGCCGTTTCACACGAAAGAAACAAGAATTTATAAGTTTGAATAGTTCAAAACAGCGTTTTTCTATGTTTTTGCAAGTTTAAAACAGCAGTTTTATCGTCATTTCTCATAAATCGCCGTTTCACACGAAAGAAACATGAATTTGTCAGTTTGAATAGTTCAAAACAGCGTTTTTCTATGTTTTTGCAAGTTTAAAACAGCAATTTTATCGTCATTTCTCATAAAACGACGTTTCACACGAAAGAAACATGAATTTGTCAGTTTGAATAGTTTAAAACAGCGTTTTTCTATGTTTTTGCAAGTTTAAAACAGCAATTTTATCGTCATTTCTCATAAATCGCCGTTTCACACGAAAGAAACATGAATTTGTCAGTTTGAATAGTTCAAAACAGCGTTTTTCTGTGTTTTTTCATGTTTAAAACAGCAATTTTATCGTCATTTCTCATAAATCGCCGTTTCACACAAAAAAAACATGAATTTGTAAGTTTGAATAGTTGAAAACAGCGTTTTTCTATGTTTTTGCAAGTTTAAAACAGCAATTTTATCGTCATTTCTCATAAATCGCCGTTTCACACGAAAGAAACATGAATTTGTCAGTTTGAATAGTTCAAAACAGCGTTTTTCTATGTTTTTGCAAGTTTAAAACAGCAATTTTATCGTCATTTCTCATAAAACGACGTTTCACACGAAAGAAACATGAATTTGTCAGTTTGAATAGTTAAAAAAAGCGTTTTTCTATGTTTTTGCAAGTTTAAAACAGCAATTTTATCGTCATTTCTCATAAATCGCCGTTTCACACGAAAGAAACATGAATTTGTCAGTTTGAATAGTTAAAAACAGCGTTTTTCTATGTTTTTGCAAGTTTAAAACAGCAATTTTATCGTCATTTCTCATAAATCGCCATTTCACACGAAAGAAACATGAATTTATCAGTTTGAATAGTTCAAAACAGCGTTTTTCTATGTTTTTTCATGTTTAAAACAGCAATTTTATCGTCATTTCTCATAAATCGCCGTTTCACACGAAAGAAACATGAATTTGTCAGTTTGAATAGTTCAAAACAGCGTTTTTCTATGTTTTTTCATGTTTAAAACAGCAATTTTATCGTCATTTCTCATAAATCGCCGTTTCACACGAAAAAAACATGAATTTGTCAGTTTGAATAGTTGAAAACAGCGTTTTTTCTATGTTTTTGCAAGTATAAAACAGCAATTTAATCGTCATTTCTCATAAATCGCCGTTTCACACGTAAGAAACATGAATTTGTCAGTTTGAATAGTTCAAAACAGCGTTTTTCTATGTTTTTGCAAGTTTAAAACAGCAATTTTATCGTCATTTCTCATAAATCGCCGTTTCACACGAAAGAAACATGAATTTGTAAGTTTGAATAGTTAAAAACAGCGTTTTTCTATGTTTTTGCAAGTTTAAAACAGCAATTTTATCGTCATTTTTCATAAATCGCCGTTTCACACGAAAGAAACCTGAATTTATCAGTTTGAATAGTTAAAAACAGCGTTTTTCTATGTTTTTGCAAGTTTAAAACAGCAATTTTATCGTCATTTCTCATAAATCGCCGTTTCACACGAAAGAAACCTGAATTTATCAGTTTGAATAGTTAAAAACAGCGTTTTTCTATGTTTTTTCATGTTTAAAACAACAATTTTATCGTCATTTCTCATAAATCGCCGTTTCACACGAAAGAAACATGAATTTGTCAGTTTGAATAGTTGAAAACAGCGTTTTTCTATGTTTTTGCAAGTTTAAAACAGCAATTTTATCGTCATTTCTCATAAATCGCCGTTTCACACGAAAGAAACATGAATTTGTCAGTTTGAATAGTTCAAAACAGCGTTATTCTATGTTTTTGCAAGTTTAAAACAGCAATTTTATCGTCATTTCTCATAAAACGCCGTTTCACACGAAAGAAACAAGAATTTATAAGTTTGAATAGTTCAAAACAGCGGTTTTCTATGTTTTTGCAAGTTTAAAACAGCAGTTTTATCGTGATTTCACAAAAATCCACCGTTTAGAACGAAAGAAACCTGAATTTATCAGTTTGAATAGTTAAAAACAGCGTTTTTCTATGTTTTTGCAAGTTTAAAACAGCAATTTTATCGTCATTTCTCATAAATCGCCGTTTCACACGAAAGAAACATGAATTTGTCAGTTTGAATAGTTCAAAACAGCGTTTTTCTATGTTTTTGCAAGTTTAAAACAGCAATTTTATCGTCATTTCTCATAAAACGACGTTTCACACGAAAGAAACATGAATTTGTCAGTTTGAATAGTTAAAAAAAGCGTTTTTCTATGTTTTTGCAAGTTTAAAACAGCAATTTTATCGTCATTTCTCATAAATCGCCGTTTCACACGAAAGAAACATGAATTTGTCAGTTTGAATAGTTAAAAACAGCGTTTTTCTATGTTTTTGCAAGTTTAAAACAGCAATTTTATCGTCATTTCTCATAAATCGCCGTTTCACACGAAAGAAACATGAATTTGTCAGTTTGAATAGTTCAAAACAGCGTTTTTCTATGTTTTTGCAAGTTTAAAACAGCAATTTTATCGTCATTTCTCATAAAACGACGTTTCACACGAAAGAAACATGAATTTGTCAGTTTGAATAGTTAAAAAAAGCGTTTTTCTATGTTTTTGCAAGTTTAAAACAGCAATTTTATCGTCATTTCTCATAAATCGCCGTTTCACACGAAAGAAACATGAATTTGTCAGTTTGAATAGTTAAAAACAGCGTTTTTCTATGTTTTTGCAAGTTTAAAACAGCAATTTTATCGTCATTTCTCATAAATCGCCGTTTCACACGAAAGATACCTGAATTTATCAGTTTGAATAGTTAAAAACAGCGTTTTTCTATGTTTTTGCAAGTTTAAAACAGCAATTTTATCGTCATTTCTCATAAATCGCCGTTTCACACGAAAGAAACATGAATTTATCAGTTTGAATAGTTAAAAACAGCGTTTTTCTATGTTTTTACAAGTTTAAAACAGCAATTTTATCGTCATTTCTCATAAATCGCCGTTTCACACGAAAGAAACCTGAATTTATCAGTTTGAATAGTTAAAAACAGCGTTTTTCTATGTTTTTTCATGTTTAAAACAACAATTTTATCGTCATTTCTCATAAATCGCCGTTTCACACGAAAGAAACATGAATTTGTCAGTTTGAATAGTTCAAAACAGCGTTTTTCTATGTTTTTTCATGTTTAAAACAGCAATTTTATCGTCATTTCTCATAAATCGCCGTTTCACACGAAAAAAACATGAATTTGTCAGTTTGAATAGTTAAAAACAGCGTTTTTCTATGTTTTTGCAAGTATAAAACAGCAATTTTATCGTCATTTCTCATAAATCGCCGTTTCACACGAAAGAAACATGAATTTGTCAGTTTGAATAGTTGAAAACAGCGTTTTTCTATGTTTTTGCAAGTTTAAAACAGCAATTTTATCGTCATTTCTCATAAATCGCCGTTTCACACGAAAGAAACATGAATTTGTCAGTTTGAATAGTTCAAAACAGCGTTATTCTATGTTTTTGCAAGTTTAAAACAGCAATTTTATCGTCATTTCTCATAAAACGCCGTTTCACACGAAAGAAACAAGAATTTATAAGTTTGAATAGTTCAAAACAGCGTTTTTCTATGTTTTTGCAAGTTTAAAACAGCAGTTTTATCGTGATTTCACAAAAATCCACCGTTTCGAACGAAAGAAACCTGAATTTATCAGTTTAAATAGTTAAAAACAGCGTTTTTCTATGTTTTTGCAAGTTTAAAACAGCAATTTTATCGTCATTTCTCATAAATCGCCGTTTCACACGAAAGATACCTGAATTTATCAGTTTGAATAGTTAAAAACAGCGTTTTTCTATGTTTTTGCAAGTTTAAAACAGCAATTTTATCGTCATTTCTCATAAATCGCCGTTTCACACGAAAGAAACATGAATTTATCAGTTTGAATAGTTAAAAACAGCGTTTTTCTATGTTTTTACAAGTTTAAAACAGCAATTTTATCGTCATTTCTCATAAATCGCCGTTTCACACGAAAGAAACCTGAATTTATCAGTTTGAATAGTTAAAAACAGCGTTTTTCTATGTTTTTTCATGTTTAAAACAACAATTTTATCGTCATTTCTCATAAATCGCCGTTTCACACGAAAGAAACATGAATTTGTCAGTTTGAATAGTTCAAAACAGCGTTTTTCTATGTTTTTTCATGTTTAAAACAGCAATTTTATCGTCATTTCTCATAAATCGCCGTTTCACACGAAAAAAACATGAATTTGTCAGTTTGAATAGTTAAAAACAGCGTTTTTCTATGTTTTTGCAAGTATAAAACAGCAATTTTATCGTCATTTCTCATAAATCGCCGTTTCACACGAAAGAAACATGAATTTGTCAGTTTGAATAGTTGAAAACAGCGTTTTTCTATGTTTTTGCAAGTTTAAGACAGCAATTTTATCGTCATTTCTCATAAATCGCCGTTTCACACGAAAGAAACATGAATTTGTCAGTTTGAATAGTTCAAAACAGCGTTATTCTATGTTTTTGCAAGTTAAAAACAGCAATTTTATCGTCATTTCTCATAAAACGCCGTTTCACACGAAAGAAACAAGAATTTATAAGTTTGAATAGTTCAAAACAGCGTTTTTCTATGTTTTTGCAAGTTTAAAACAGCAGTTTTATCGTGATTTCACAAAAATCCACCGTTTCGAACGAAAGAAACCTGAATTTATCAGTTTAAATAGTTAAAAACAGCGTTTTTCTATGTTTTTGCAAGTTTAAAACAGCAATTTTATCGTCATTTCTCATAAATCGCCGTTTCACACGAAAGAAACATGAATTTGTCAGTTTGAATAGTTCAAAACAGCGTTTTTCTATGTTTTTGCAAGTTTAAAACAGCAATTTTATCGTCATTTCTCATAAAACGACGTTTCACACGAAAGAAACATGAATTTGTCAGTTTGAATAGTTAAAAAAAGCGTTTTTCTATGTTTTTGCAAGTTTAAAACAGCAATTTTATCGTCATTTCTCATAAATCGCCGTTTCACACGAAAGAAACATGAATTTGTCAGTTTGAATAGTTAAAAACAGCGTTTTTCTATGTTTTTGCAAGTTTAAAACAGCAATTTTATCGTCATTTCTCATAAATCGCCGTTTCACACGAAAGATACCTGAATTTATCAGTTTGAATAGTTAAAAACAGCGTTTTTCTATGTTTTTGCAAGTTTAAAACAGCAATTTTATCGTCATTTCTCATAAATCGCCGTTTCACACGAAAGAAACATGAATTTATCAGTTTGAATAGTTAAAAACAGCGTTTTTCTATGTTTTTACAAGTTTAAAACAGCAATTTTATCGTCATTTCTCATAAATCGCCGTTTCACACGAAAGAAACCTGAATTTATCAGTTTGAATAGTTAAAAACAGCGTTTTTCTATGTTTTTGCAAGTTTAAAACAGCAATTTTATCGTCATTTCTCATAAATCGCCGTTTCACACGAAAGAAACATGAATTTATCAGTTTGAATAGTTCAAAACAGCGTTTTTCTATGTTTTTTCATGTTTAAAACAGCAATATTATCGTCATTACTCATAAATCGCCGTTTCACACGAAAGAAACATGAATTTGTCAGTTTGAATAGTTCAAAACAGCGTTTTTCTATGTTTTTTCATGTTTAAAACAGCAATTTTATCGTCATTTCTCATAAATCGCCGTTTCACACGAAAAAAACATGAATTTGTCAGTTTGAATAGTTGAAAACAGCGTTTTTCTATGTTTTTGCAAGTATAAAACAGCAATTTTATCGTCATTTCTCATAAAACGCCGTTTCACACGACAGAAACATGAATATGTCAGTTTGAATAGTTCAAAACAGCGTTTTTCTATGCTTTTGCAAGTTTAAAACAGCAATTTTATCGTTATTTCTCATAAATCGCCGTTTCACACGAAAGAAACATGAATTTGTCAGTTTGAATAGTTGAAAACTGCGTTTTTCTATGTTTTTGCAAGTTTAAAACAGCAATTTTATCGTCATTTCTCATAAATCGCCGTTTCACACGAAAGAAACATGAATTTATCAGTTTGAATAGTTAAAAACAGCGTTTTTCTATGTTTTTACAAGTTTAAAACAGCAATTTTATCGTCATTTCTCATAAATCGCCGTTTCACACGAAAGAAACATGAATTTGTCAGTTTGAATAGTTCAAAATAGCGTTTTTCTATGTTTTTGCAAGTTTAAAACAGCAATTTTATCGTCATTTCTCATAAATCGCCGTTTCACACGAAAGAAACATGAATTTGTCAGTTTGAATAGTTCAAAACAGCGTTTTTCTATGTTTTTTCATGTTTAAAACAGCAATTTTATCGTCATTTCTCATAAATCGCCGTTTCACACGAAAAAAACATGAATTTGTCAGTTTGAATAGTTGAAAACAGCGTTTTTCTATGTTTTTTCATGTTTAAAACAGCAATTTTATCGTCATTTCTCATAAATCGCCGTTTCACACGAAAAAAACATGAATTTGTCAGTTTGAATAGTTGAAAACAGCGTTTTTCTATGTTTTTGCAAGTATAAAACAGCAATTTTATCGTCATTTCTCATAAATCGCCGTTTCACACGAAAGAAACATGAATTTGTCAGTTTGAATAGTTCAAAACAGCGTTTTTCTATGTTTTTGCAAGTTTAAAACAGCAATTTTATCGTCATTTCTCATAAAACGACGTTTCACACGAAAGAAACATGAATTTGTCAGTTTGAATAGTTAAAAAAAGCGTTTTTCTATGTTTTTGCAAGTTTAAAACAGCAATTTTATCGTCATTTCTCATAAATCGCCGTTTCACACGAAAGAAACATGAATTTATCAGTTTGAATAGTTAAAAACAGCGTTTTTCTATGTTTTTACAAGTTTAAAACAGCAATTTTATCGTCATTTCTCATAAATCGCCGTTTCACACGAAAGAAACATGAATTTGTCAGTTTGAATAGTTCAAAACAGCGTTTTTCTAGGTTTTTTCATGTTTAAAACAGCAATTTTATCGTCATTTCTCATAAATCGCCGTTTCACACGAAAAAAACATGAATTTGTCAGTTTGAATAGTTGAAAACAGCGTTTTTCTATGTTTTTGCAAGTTTAAAACAGCAATTTTATCGTCATTTCTCATAAATCGCCGTTTCACACGAAAGAAACATGAATTTGTCAGTTTGAATAGTTCAAAACAGCGTTTTTCTATGTTTTTGCAAGTTTAAAACAGCAATTTTATCGTCATTTCTCATAAATCGCCGTTTCACACAAAAGAAACCTGAATTTATCAGTTTGAATAGTTCAAAACAGCGTTTTTCTATGTTTTTGCAAGTTTAAAACAGCAATTTTATCGTCATTTCTCATAAATCGCCGTTTCACACGAAAGAAACATGAATTTGTCAGTTTGAATAGTTCAAAACAGCGTTTTTCTAGGTTTTTTCATGTTTAAAACAGCAATTTTATCGTCATTTCTCATAAATCGCCGTTTCACACGAAAAAAACATGAATTTGTCAGTTTGAATAGTTGAAAACAGCGTTTTTCTATGTTTTTGCAAGTTTAAAACAGCAATTTTATCGTCGTTTCTCATAAATCGCCGTTTCACACGAAAGAAACATGAATTTGTCAGTTTGAATAGTTCAAAACAGCGTTTTTCTATGTTTTTGCAAGTTTAAAACAGCAATTTTATCGTCATTTCTCATAAATCGCCGTTTCACACGAAAGAAACCTGAATTTATCAGTTTGAATAGTTAAAAACAGCGTTTTTCTATGTTTTTGCAAGTTTAAAACAGCAATTTTATCGTTATTTCTCATAAATCGCCGTTTCACACGAAAGAAACATGAATTTATCAGTTTGAATAGTTCAAAACAGCGTTTTTCTATGTTTTTTCATGTTTAAAACAGCAATTTTATCGTCATTTCTCATAAATCGCCGTTTCACACGAAAGAAACATGAATTTGTCAGTTTGAATAGTTCAAAACAGCGTTTTTCTATGTTTTTTCATGTTTAAAACAGCAATTTTATCGTCATTTCTCATAAATCGCCGTTTCACACGAAAAAAACATGAATTTGTCAGTTTGAATAGTTGAAAACAGCGTTTTTCTATGTTTTTGCAAGTTTAAAACAGCAATTTTATCGTCATTTCTCATAAATCGCCGTTTCGCATGAAAGAAACATGAATTTGTCAGTTTGAATAGTTCAAAACAGCGTTTTTCTATGTTTTTGCAAGTTTAAAACAGCAATTTTATCGTCATTTCTCATAAATCGCCGTTTCACACGAAAGAAACATGAATTTGTCAGTTTGAATAGTTCAAAACAGCGTTTTTCTATGTTTTTTCATGTTTAAAACAACAATTTTATCGTCATTTCTCATAAATCGCCGTTTTACACGAAAGAAACATGAATTTGTCAGTTTGAATAGTTGAAAACAGCGTTTTTTCTATGTTTTTGCTAGTTTAAAACAGCAATTTTATCGTCATTTCTCATAAATCGCCGTTTCACACGAAAGAAACATGAATTTGTCAGTTTGAATAGTTCAAAACAGCGTTATTCTATGTTTTTGCAAGTTTAAAACAGCAATTTTATCGTCATTTCTCATAAAACGCCGTTTCACACGAAAGAAACATGAATTTATAAGTTTGAATAGTTCAAAACAGCGTTTTTCTATGTTTTTGCAAGTTTAAAACAGCAGTTTTATCGTGATTTCACTAAAATCCACCGTTTCGAACGAAAGAAACCTGAATTTATCAGTTTGAATAGTTAAAAACAACGTTTTTCTATGTTTTTGCAAGTTTAAAACAGCAATTTTATCGTCATTTCTCATAAATCGCCGTTTCACACGAAAAAAACATGAATTTATCAGTTTGAATAGTTAAAAACAGCGTTTTTCTATGTTTTTACAAGTTTAAAACAGCAATTTTATCGTCATTTCTCATAAATCGCCGTTTCACACGAAAGAAACATGAATTTGTCAGTTTGAATAGTTCAAAACAGCGTTTTTCTAGGTTTTTTCATGTTTAAAACAGCAATTTTATCGTCATTTCTCATAAATCGCCGTTTCACACGAAAAAAACATGAATTTGTCAGTTTGAATAGTTGAAAACAGCGTTTTTCTATGTTTTTGCAAGTTTAAAACAGCAATTTTATCGTCGTTTCTCATAAATCGCCGTTTCACACGAAAGAAACATGAATTTGTCAGTTTGAATAGTTGAAAACAGCGTTTTTCTATGTTTTTGCAAGTTTAAAACAGCAATTTTATCGTCATTTCTCATAAATCGCCGTTTCACATGAAAGAAACATGAATTTGTCAGTTTGAATAGTTCAAAACAGCGTTTTTCTATGTTTTTGCAAGTTTAAAACAGCAATTTTATCGTCATTTCTCATAAATCGCCGTTTCACACGAAAGAAACATGAATTTGTCAGTTTGAATAGTTCAAAACAGCGTTTTTCTATGTTTTTTCATGTTTAAAAACAACAATTTTATCGTCATTTCTCATAAATCGCCGTTTCACACGAAAGAAACATGAATTTGTCAGTTTGAATAGTTGAAAACAGCGTTTTTCTATGTTTTTGCTAGTTTAAAACAGCAATTTTATCGTCATTTCTCATAAATCGCCGTTTCACACGAAAGAAACATGAATTTGTCAGTTTGAATAGTTCAAAACAGCGTTATTCTATGTTTTTGCAAGTTTAAAAACAGCAATTTTATCGTCATTTCTCATAAAACGCCGTTTCACACGAAAGAAACATGAATTTATAAGTTTGAATAGTTCAAAACAGCGTTTTTCTATGTTTTTGCAAGTTTAAAACAGCAGTTTTATCGTGATTTCACTAAAATCCACCGTTTCGAACGAAAGAAACCTGAATTTATCAGTTTGAATAGTTAAAAACAACGTTTTTCTATGTTTTTGCAAGTTTAAAACAGCAATTTTATCGTCATTTCTCATAAATCGCCGTTTCACACGAAAGAAACATGAATTTGTCAGTTTGAATAGTTCAAAACAGCGTTTTTCTATGTTTTTGCAAGTTTAAAACACAATTTTATCGTCATTTCTCATAAATCGCCGTTTCACACGAAAGAAACATGAATTTGTCAGTTTGAATAGTTCAAAACAGCGTTTTTCTATGTTTTTCATGTTTAAAACAGCAATTTTATCGTCATTTCTCATAAATCGCCGTTTTCACACGAAAAAAACATGAATTTGTCAGTTTGAATAGTTGAAAACAGCGTTTTTCTATGTTTTTGCAAAATTAAAACAGCAATTTTATCGTCATTTCTCATAAATCGCCGTTTCACACGAAAGAAACATGAATTTGTCAGTTTGAATAGTTCAAAACAGCGTTTTTCTATGTTTTTGCAAGTTTAAAACAGCAATTTTATCGTCATTTCTCATAAATCGCCGTTTCACACGAAAGAAACCTGAATTTATCAGTTTGAAATAGTTAAAAACAGCGTTTTTCTATGCTTTTGCAAGTTTAAAACAGCAATTTTATCGTCATTTCCTCATAAATCGCCGTTTCACACGAAAGAAACCTGAATTTATCAGTTTGAATAGTTAAAACAGCGTTTTTCTATGTTTTTGCAAGTTTAAAACAGCAATTTTATCGTCATTTCTCATAAATCGCCGTTTCACACGAAAGAAACATGAATTTATCAGTTTGAATAGTCAAAACAGCGTTTTTTCTATGTTTTTTTCATGTTTAAAACAGCAATTTTATCGTCATTTCTCATAAATCGCCGTTTCACATGAAAGAAACATGAATTTGTCAGTTTGAATAGTTCAAAACAGCGTTTTCTATGTTTTTTCATGTTTAAATAAAATAAATAAATAAATATATCATCACGCCTTTTACCCATTAAGGGCGTTCACTCTGCTTGCGCAGATCTCGTAGGTGATATATTTTTGCGTATGAAGTGCGGTTACCAGCCGTCAAATCATAGCCCCCAAGGATATTAGTGGAGGGGAACCACAGGGGTAAATTTAAATTTGTAACTGTCGGCAGTGGGATTCGAACTGAGGATCTCACGATCCACAGTCCGATACGTTACCACGGAGCTATTTACCCCATTTTTCATGTTTAAAACTGCAATTTTATCGTCATTTCTCATAAATCGCCGTTTCACACCGAAAAAAACATGAATTTGTCAGTTTGAATAGTTGAAAACAGCGTTTTTCTATGTTTTTGCAAGTATAAAACAGCAATTTTATCGTCATTTCTCATAAATCGCCGTTTCACACGAAAGAACATGAATTTGTCAGTTTGAATAGTTGAAAACAGCGTTTTTCTATGTTTTTGCAAGTTTAAAACAGCAATTTTATCGTCATTCTCATAAATCGCCGTTCTTCACACGAAAGAAACATGAATTTGTCAGTTTGAATAGTTCAAAACAGCGTTTTTCTATGTTTTTGCAAGTTTAAAACAGCAATTTTATCGTCATTTCTCATAAATCGCCGTTTCACACGAAAGAAACATGAATTTGTCAGTTTGAATAGTTCAAAACAGCGTTTTTCTATGTTTTTTCATGTTAAAACAGCAATTTTATCGTCATTTCTCATAAATCGCCGTTTCACACGAAAAAAACATGAATTTGTCAGTTTGAATAGTTGAAAACAGCGTTTTTCTATGTTTTTGCAAGTTTAAAACAGCAATTTTATCGTCATTTCTCATAAATCGCCGTTTGCACACGAAAGAAACATGAATTTGTCAGTTTGAATAGTTCAAAACAGCGTTTTTCTATGTTTTTGCAAGTTTAAACAGCAATTTTATCGTCATTTCTCATTAAAAACGACGTTTCACACGAAAGAAACATGAATTTGTCAGTTTGAATAGTTAAAAAAAGCGTTTTTCTATGTTTTTGCAAGTTTAAAACAGCAATTTTTATCGTCATTTCTCATAAATCGCCGTTTCACACGAAAGAAACATGAAATTTATCAGTTTGAATAGTTAAAAACAAGCGTTTTCTATGTTTTTACAAGTTAAAACAGCAATTTTATCGTCATTTCTCATAAATCGCCGTTTCACACGAAAGAAACATTAATTTGTCAGTTTGAATAGTTCAAAACAGCGTTTTCTATGTTTTTGCAAGTTTAAAACAGCAATTTTATCGTCATTTCTCATAAATCGCCGTTTCACACGAAAGAAACATGAATTTGTCAGTTTGAATAGTTCAAAACAGCGTTTTTCTAGGTTTTTTTCATGTTTAAAACAGCAATTTTATCGTCATTTCTCATAAATCGCCGTTCTCACACGAAAAAAACATGAATTTGTCAGTTTGAATAGTTGAAAACTAGCGTTTTTTCTATGTTTTTGCAAGTTTAAAACAGCAATTTTATCGTCATTTCTCATAAATCGCCGTTTCAACACGAAAGAAACATGAATTTGTCAGTTTGAATAGTTCAAAACAGCGTTTTCTATGTTTTGCAAGTTTAAAACAGCAATTTTATCGTCATTTCTCATAAATCCGCCGTTTCACACCAAAAGAAACCTGAATTTATCAGTTTGAATAGTTAAAAACAGCGTTTTTCTATGTTTTTGCAAGTTTAAAACAGCAATTTTATCGTCATTTCTCATAAATCGCCGTTTCACACGAAAGAAACATGAATTTATCAGTTTGAATAGTTCAAAACAGCGTTTTTTCTATGTTTTTTCATGTTAAAACAGCAATTTTATCGTCATTTCTCATAAATCGCCGTTTCACACGAAAGAACATGAATTTGTCAGTTTGAATAGTTCAAAACAGCGTTTTTCTATGTTTTTTCATGTTTAAAACAGCAATTTTATCGTCATTTCTCATAAATCGCCGTTTCACACGGAAAAAAACATGAATTTGTCAGTTTGAATAGTTGAAAACAGCGTTTTTCTATGTTTTTTGCAAGTATAAAACAGCAATTTTATCGTCATTTCTCATAAATCGCCGTTTCACACGAAAGAAACATGAATTTGTCAGTTTGAATAGTTCAAAACAGCGTTTTTTCTATGTTTTTGCAAGTTTAAAACAGCAATTTTATCGTCATTCTCATAAATCGTCCGTTCACACGAAAGAAACATGAATTTGTCAGTTTGAATAGTTCAAAACAGCGTTTTTCTATGTTTTTTCATGTTAAAACAGCAATTTATCGTCATTCTCATAAATCGCCGTTTCACCATGAAAGAAACATGAATTTGTCAGTTTGAATAGTTCAAAACAGCGTTTTTCTATGTTTTTTCATGTTTAAATAAAACAAATAAATAAATATATCATCACGCCTTTTACCCATTAAGGGCGTTTCACTCTGCTTGCGCAGATCTCGGTAGGTGATATATTTTTGC
>CAWWDY010000562.1:0-58188 GCA_963942605.1 Poecilus cupreus
TGCAAAAACATATAAAAACGCTGTTTTGAACTATTCAAACTGACAAATTCATGTTTCTTTCGTGTGAAACGGCGAATTATGAGAAATGACGATAAAATTGCTGTTTTAAACTTGCAAAAACATAGAAAAACGCTGTTTTTAACTATTCAAACTGATAAATTCATGTTTCTTTCGTGCGAAACGGCGATTTATGAGAAATGACGATAAAATTGCTGTTTTAAACTTGCAAAAACATAGAAAAACGCTGTTTTGAACTATTAAAACTGACAAATTCATGTTTCTTTCGTGTGAAACGGCGATTTATGAGAAATGACGATAAAATTGCTGTTTTAAACTTGCAAAAACATAGAAAAACGCTGTTTTCAACTATACAAACTTATAAATTCATGTTTCTTTCGTGTGAAACGGCGATTTATGAGAAATGACGATAAAATTTCTGTTTTAAACTTGCAAAAACATAGAGAAACGCTGTTTTCAACTATTCAAACTGATAAATTTATGTTTCTTTCGTGCGAAACGGCGATTTATGAGAAATGACAATAAAATTGCTGTTTTAAACTTGCAAAAACATAGAAAAACGCTGTTTTGAACTATTCAAACTGACAAATTCATGTTTCTTTCGTGTGAAACAGCGATTTATGAGAAATGACGATAAAATTGCTGTTTTAAACTTGCAGAAAAATAGAAAAACGCTGTTTTCAACTATTCAAACTGATAAATTCATGTTTCTTTCGTGCAAAACGGCGATTTATGAGAAATGACGATAAAATTGCTGTTTTAAACTTGCAAAAACATAGAAAAACGCTGTTTTGAACTATTCAAACCGACAAATTCATGTTTCTTTCGTGTGAAACGGCGATTTATGAGAAATGACGATAAAATTGCTGTTTTAAACTTGCAAAAACATAGAAAAACGCTGTTTTCAACTATTCAAACTGATAAATTCATGTTTCTTTCGCGTGAAACGGCGATTTATGAGAAATGACGATAAAATTGCTGTTTTAAACTTGCAAAAACATAGCAAAACGCTGTTTTTAACTATTTAAACTGATAAATTCAGGTTTCTTTAGTTCGAAACGGTGGATTTTTGAGAAATCACTATAAAACTGCTGTTTTAAACTTGCAAAAACATAGAAAAACGCAGTTTTGAACTATTCAAACTGACAAATTCATGTTTCTTTCGTGTGAAACGGCGATTTATGAGAAATGACGATAAAACTGCTGTTTTAAACTTGCAAAAACATAGAAAAACGCTGTTTTCAACTATTCAAACTGATAAATTCATGTTTCTTTCGTGTGAAACGGCGATTTATGACAAATGACGATAAAATTGCTGTTTTAAACTTGCAAAAACATAGAAAAACGCAGTTTTGAACTATTCAAACTGACAAATTCATGTTTCTTTCGTGCAAAACGGCGATTTATGAGAAATGACGATGAAATAGCTGTTTTAAACTTGCAAAAACATATAAAAACGCTGTTTTTAACTATTCAAACTGATAAATTCAGGTTTCTTTCGTTCGAAACGGTGGATTTTTGTGAAATCACGATAAATCTGCTGTTTCAAACTTGCAAAAACATATAAAAACGCTGTTTTGAACTATTCAAACTGACAAATTCATGTTTCTTTCGTGTGAAACGGCGAATTATGAGAAATGACGATAAAATTGCTGTTTTAAACTTGCAAAAACATAGAAAAACGCTGTTTTTAACTATTCAAACTGATAAATTCATGTTTCTTTCGTGCGAAACGGCGATTTATGAGAAATGACGATAAAATTGCTGTTTTAAACTTGCAAAAACACAGAAAAACGCTGTTTTGAACTATTAAAACTGACAAATTCATGTTTCTTTCGTGTGAAACGTCGATTTATGAGAAATGACGATAAAATTGCTGTTTTAAACTTGCAAAAACATAGAAAAACGATGTTTTCAACTATACAAACTTATAAATTCATGTTTCTTTCGTGTGAAACGGCGATTTATGAGAAATGACGATAAAATTGCTGTTTTAAACTTGCAAAAACATAGAGAAACGCTGTTTTCAACTATTCAAACTGATAAATTTATGTTTCTTTCGTGCGAAACGGCGATTTATGAGAAATGACAATAAAATTGCTGTTTTAAACTTGCAAAAACATAGAAAAACGCTGTTTTGAACTATTCAAACTGACAAATTCATGTTTCTTTCGTGTGAAACGGCGATTTATGAGAAATGACGATAAAATTGCTGTTTTAAACTTGCAGAAAAATAGAAAAACGCTGTTTTCAACTATTCAAACTGATAAATTCATGTTTCTTTCGTGCAAAACGGCGATTTATGAGAAATGACGATAAAATTGCTGTTTTAAACTTGCAAAAACATAGAAAAACGCTGTTTTGAACTATTCAAACCGACAAATTCATGTTTCTTTCGTGTGAAACGGCGATTTATGAGAAATGACGATAAAATTGCTGTTTTAAACTTGCAAAAACATAGAAAAACGCTGTTTTCAACTATTCAAACTGATAAATTCATGTTTTTTTCGCGTGAAACGGCGATTTATGAGAAATGACGATAAAATTGCTGTTTTAAACTTGCAAAAACATGCAAAACGCTGTTTTTAACTATTCAAACTGATAAATTCAGGTTTCTTTCGTTCGAAACGGTGGATTTTTGAGAAATCACTATAAAACTGCTGTTTTAAACTTGCAAAAACACTGTTTTGAACTATTTAAACTGACAAATTCATGTTTCTTTCGTGTGAAACGGCGATTTATGAGAAATGACGATAAAATTGCTGTTTTAAACTTGCAAGAACATAGAAAAACGCTGTTTTCAACTATTCAAACTGATAAATTCATGTTTCTTTTGTGTGAAACGGCGATTTATGACAAATGACGATAAAATTGCTGTTTTAAACTTGCAAAAACATAGAAAAACGCTGTTTTGAACTATTCAAACTGACAAATTCATGTTTCTTTTGTGCGAAACGGCGATTTATGAGAAATGACGATGAAATAGCTGTTTTAAACTTGCAAAAACATAGAAAAACGCTGTTTTGAACTATTCAATTTGATAAATTAAGGTTTCTTTCGTTCGAAACGGTAAATTTTATAGAAATCACGATAAAATTGCTGTTTTAAACTTGCAAAAACATAGAAAAACGCTGTTTTTAACTATTCAAACTGATAAATTCAGGTTTCTTTCGTTCGAAACGGTGGATTTTTGTGAAATCACGATAAAACTGCTGTTTTAAACTTGCAAAAACATAGAGAAACGCTGTTTTGAACTATTCAAACTGACAAATTCATGTTTCTTTCGTGTGAAACGGCGATTTATGAGAAACGACGATAAAATTGCTGTTTTAAACTTGCAAAAACATAGAAAAACGCTGTTTTTAACTATTCAAACTATTAAATTCATGTTTCTTTCGTGCGAAACGGCGATTTATGAGAAATGACAACAAAATTGCTGTTTTAAACTTGCAAAAACATAGAAAAACGCTGTTTTGAACTATTCAAATTGACAAATTCATGTTTCTTTCGTGTGAAACGGCGATTTATGAGAAATGACGATAAAATTGCTGTTTTAAACTTGCATAAACATAGAAAACGCTGTTTTCAACTATTCAAACTGATAAATTCAGGTTTCTTTCGTTCGAAACGGTGGATTTTTGTGAAATCACGATAAAACTGCTGTTTTAAACTTGCAAAAACATAGAAAAACGCTGTTTTGAACTATTCAAACTGACAAGTTCATGTTTCTTATGTGTGAAACGGCGATTAATGAGAAATGACGATAATATTGCTGTTTTAAACTTGCAAAAACATAGAAAAACGCTGTTTTCAACTATTCAAACTGATAAATTCATGTTTCTTTCGTGCGAAACGGCGATTTACGAGAAATGACGATAAAATTGCTGTTTTGAACTTGCAAAAACATAGAAAAACGCTGTTTTGAACTATTAAAACAGACATATTCATGTTTCTTTCGTGTGAAACGGCGATTTATGAGAAATGACGATAAAATTGCTGTTTTAAACTTGCAAAAACATAGAAAAACGCTGTTTTCAACTATTCAAACTGATAAATTTATGTTTCTTTCGTGTGAAACGGCGATTTATGAGAAATGACGATAAAATTGCTGTTTTAAACTTGCAAAAACATAGAGAAACGCTGTTTCTAACTATTCAAACTGACAAATTCATGTTTCTTTCGTGTGAAACGGCGATTTATGAGAAATAACGATAAAATTGCTGTTTTAAACTTGCAAAAACATAGAAAAACGCTGTTTTCAACTATTCAAACTGATAAATTCATGTTTCTTTCGTGTGAAACGACGATTTATGAGAAATGACGATAAAATTGCTGTTTTAAACTTGCAAAAACATAGAAAAACGCTGTTTTGAACTATTCAAACTGACAAATTCATGTTTCTTTCGTGCGAAACGGCGATTTATGAGAAATGACGATAAAATTGCTGTTTTAAACTTGCAAAAACATAGAAAAACGCTGTTTTTAACTATTCAAACTGATAAATTCAGGTTTCTTTTGTTCGAAACGGTGGATTTTTGTGAAATCACGATAAAACTGCTGTTTTAAACTTGCAAAAACATAGAAAAACGCTGTTTTTAACTATTTAAACTGACAAATTCAGGTTTCTTTTGTTCGAAACGGTGGATTTTTGTGAAATCACGATAAAATTGCTGTTTTAAACTTGCAAAAACATAGAAAAACGCTGTTTTCAACTATTCAAACTGATAAATTCATGTTTCTTTCGTGCGAAACGGCGATTTATGAGAAATGACGATAAAATTGCTGTTTTAAACTTGCAAAAACATAGAAAAAAGCTGTTTTGAACTATTCAAACTGACAAATTCATGTTTCTTTCGTGTGAAACGGCGATTTATGAGAAATGACGATAAAATTGCTGTTTTAAACTTGCAAAAACATAGAAAAACGCTGTTTTCAACTATTCAAACTGATAAATTCATGTTTCTTCCGTGTGAAACGGCGATTTATGAGAAATGACGATAAAATTGCTGTTTTAAACTTGCAAAAACATAGAAAAAGGCTGTTTTTAACTATTTAAACTGATAAATTCAGGTTTCTTTTGTTCGAAACGGTGGATTTTTGTGAAATCACGATAAAAATGTTGTTTTAAACTTGCAAAAATATAGAAAAACGCTGTTTTGAACTATTCAAACTGACAAATTCATGTTTCTTTCGTGTGAAACGGCGATTTATGAGAAATGACAATAAAATTGCTGTTTTAAACTTGCAAAAACATAGAAAAACGCTGTTTTGAACTATTCAAACTGACAAATTCATGTTTCTTTCGTGTGAAACGGCAATTTATGAGAAATGACGATAAAATTGCTGTTTTAAACTTGCAAAAACATAGAAAAACGCTGTTTTCAACTATTCAAACTGATAAATCCATGTTTCTTTCGTGCGAAACGGCGATTTATGAGAAATGACAATAAAATTGCTGTTTTAAACTTGCAAAAACATAGAAAAACGCTGTTTTGAACTATTCAAACTGACAAATTGATGTTTTATTCTGCTGTTTTAAACTTGCAAAAACATAGAAAAACGCTGTTTTGAACTATTCAAACTGACAAATTCATGTTTTTTTCGTGTGAAACGGTGATTTATGAGAAATGACGATAAAATTGCTGTTTTAAACTTGCAAAAACATAGAAAAACGCTGTTTTGATAATTCATGTTTTTTTTGTGCGAAACGGCGATTTATGAGAAATGACAATAAAATTGCTGTTTTAAACTTGCAAAAACATAGAAAAACGCTGTTTTGAACTATTCAAACTGACAAATTCATGTTTCTTTCGTGTGAAACGGCGATTTATGAGAAATGACGATAAAATTGCTGCTTTTAACTTGCAAAAACATAGAAAAACGCTGTTTTGAACTATTCAAACTGACAAATTCATGTTTCTTTCGTGTGAAACGGCGATTTATGAGAAATGACGATAAATTTGCTGTTTTAAACTTGCAAAAACATAGAAAAACGCTGTTTTGAACTATTCAAACTGACAAATTCATGTTTCTTTCGTGTGAAACGGTGATTTATGAGAAATGACGATAAATTTGCTGTTTTAAACTTGCAAAAACATAGAAAAACGCTGTTTTGAACTATTCAAACTGATAAATTCATGTTTCTTTCGTGTGAAACGGCGATTTATGAGAAATGACGATAAAATTGCTGTTTAAAATTTGCAAAAACATAGAAAACGCTGTTTTTAACTATTCAAACTGATAAATTCAGGTTTCTTTCGCTCGAAACGTTGGATTTTTTTGAAATCACGATAATACTGCTGTTTTAAACTTGCAAAAACATAGAAAAACGCTGTTTTAAACTATTCAAACTGACATATTCATGTTTCTTTTGTGTGAAACGGCGATTTATGAGAAATGACGATAAAATTGCTGTTTTAAACTTGCAAAAACATAGAAAAACGCTGTTTTCAACTATTCAAACTGATAAATTCATGTTTCTTTCGTGCGAAACGGCGATTTATGAGAAATGACGATAAAATTGCTGTTTTAAACTTGCAAAAACATAGAAAAACGCTGTTTTCAACTATTCAAACTGATAAATTCATGTTTCTTTCGTGCGAAACGGCGATTTATGAGAAATGACGATAAAATTCCTGTTTTAAACTTGCAAAAACCTAGGAAAAAGCTGTTTTGAACTATTCAAACTGACAAATACATGTTTCTTTCGTGTGAAACGGCGATTTATGAGAAATGACGATAAAATTGCTGTTTTAAACTTGCAAAAACATAGAAAAACGCTGTTTTCAACTATTCAAACTGACAAATTCATGTTTCTTTCGTGTGAAACGGCGATTTATGAAAAATGACGATAAAATTGCTGTTTTAAACTTGCAAAAACATAGAAAAACGCTGTTTTGAACTATTCAAACTGACAAATTCTTGTTTCTTTCGTGTGAAACGGCGTTTTATGAGAAATGACGATAAATTTGCTGTTTTAAACTTGCAAAAACATAGAAAAACGCTGTTTTGAACTATTCAAACTGACAAATTCATGTTTCTTTCGTGTGAAACGGCGATTTGTGAGAAATGACGATAAAATTGCTGTTTTAAACTTGCAAAAACATAGAAAAACGCTGTTTTTAACTATTCAAACTGATAAATTCAGGTTTCTTTCGTTCGAAACGGTGGATTTTTGTGAAATCACGATAAAACTGCTGTTTTAAACTTGCAATAACATAGAAAAACGCTGTTTTGAACTATTCAAATTGACAAATTCATGTTTCTTTCGTGTAAAACGGCGATTTATGAGAAATGACAATAAAATTGCTGTTTTAAACTTGCAAAAAAATAGAAAAACGCTGTTTTAATCTATTCAAACTGATAAATTCAGGTTTCTTTCGTTCGAAACAGTGGATTTTTGTGAAATCACGATAAAATTGCTGTTTTAAACTTGCAGAAACATAGAAAAACGCTGTTTTCAACTATTCAAACTGATAAATTAATGTTTCTTTCGTGCGAAACGGCGATTTTAGGGAAATGACGATAAAATTGCTGTTTTAAACTTGCTGTTTTAAACTTGCAAAAACATAGAAAAACGCTGTTTTCAACTATTCAAACTGACAAATTCATGTTTCTTTCGTGCGAAACGGCGATTTATGAGAAATGACGATAAAATTGCTGTTTTAAACTTGCAAAAACATAGAAAAACGCTGTTTTGAACTATTCAAACTGACAAATTCATATTTCTTTCGTGTGAAACGGTGATTTATGAGAAATGACGATAAAATTGCTGTTTTAAACTTGCAAAAACATAGAAAAACGCTGTTTTGAACTATTCAAACTGACAAATTCATGTTTCTTTCGTGTGAAACGGCGATTTATGAGAAATGACGATTATATTGCTGTTTTAAACTTGCAAAAACATAGAAAAACGCTGTTTTGAACTATTCAAACTGACAAATTCATGTTTCTTTCGTGTGAAACGGCGATTTATGAGAAATGACGATAAAATTGCTGTTTTAAATTTGCAAAAACATAGAAAAACGCTGTTTTTAACTATTCAAACTAATAAATTCAGGTTTCTTTCGCTCGAAACGGTGGATTTTTTTGAAATCACGATATACTGCTGTTTTAAACTTGCAAAAACATAGAAAAACGCTGTTTTGAACTATTCAAACTGACAAATTCATGTTTCTTTTGTGTGAAACGGCGATTTATGAGAAATGACGATAAAATTGCTGTTTTAAACTTGCAAAAACATAGAAAAACGCTGTTTTCAACTATTCAAACTGATAAATTCATGTTTCTTTCGTGCGAAACGGCGATTTATGAGAAATGACGATAAAATTGCTGTTTTAAACTTGCAAAAACATAAAAAAACGCTGTTTTCAACTATTCAAACTGATAAATTCATGTTTCTTTCGTGCGAAACGGCGATTTATGAGAAATGATGATAAAATTCCTGTTTTAAACTTGCAAAAACATAGAAAAAAGCTGTTTTGAACTGTTCAAACTGACAAATACATGTTTCTTTCGTGTGAAACGGCGATTTATGAGAAATGACGATAAAATTGCTGTTTTAAACTTGCAAAAACATAGAAAAACGCTGTTTTCAACTATTCAAATTGATAAATTCATGTTTCTTTCGTGCGAAACGGCGATTTATGAGAAATGACGATAAAATTGCTGTTTTAAACTTGCAAAAACATAGAAAAGCGCTGTTTTTAACTATTCAAACTGATAAATTCAGGTTTCTTTCTTTCGAAACGGTGGATTTTTGTGAAATCACGATAATACTGCTGTTTTAAACTTGCAAAAACATAGAAAAACGCTGTTTTGAACTATTCAAACTGACAAATTCATGTTTCTTTCGTGTGAAACGGCGATTTATGAGAAATGACGATAAAATTGCTGTTTTAAACTTGCAAAAACATAGAAAAACGCTGTTTTGAACTATTCAAACTGACAAATTCATGTTTCTTTCGTGTGAAACGGCGATTTATGAGAAATGACGATTATATTGCTGTTTTAAACTTGCAAAAACATAGAAAAACGCTGTTTTGAACTATTCAAACTGACAAATTCATGTTTCTTTCGTGTGAAACGGCGATTTATGAGAAATGACGATAAATTTAGGTCAGTATAGCTGGCACCCCCACTTCATGATTAGCACATAATTAGCACAAAATTATACTGTGGTCAATATTAAATTTTGCAGCAGTTTAATATAGTTTAAGTGCCAAGTATATGTGTAGCTGCTACCCCCAATAAATGCATCATCGTTTACTAAGTCTCTAGTGGAGCACAAAATTATTCAAGTTGCCAAATGATTAGCACATAATTATTCTGTGGTCAATATTTAATTTTTCGGCAGTTTAATATAGTTTGTGTCAATTATATGTCTAGCTGCTACCCCCGATAAATGCATCATCGTTTACTAAGTCCCTAGTGGAGCAAAAAAATTAATTAAGTTTTCAAATGATTAGTACATAATTAGCACAATATTGTACTGTGGTCAATAATTATTTTGCAACAGTTTAGCATAGTTTAGGTGGCAAGAATATATTTAGCTGGCACCCCCGATAAAGGAATCATCGTTTACTAAGTCCCTAGTGGAGCACAAAATTATATAAGTTGGGAAATATTTATCACATAATTATCACAAAATTATAAAACCTAAAGAAATTCATGAAATTTTAATAAATCGTTTCATTCATGAGTCGTTAAAAGTGATAAATGTTGAAAAATTGCCAGAAATATTACCAACTTCCGTTTTTTTAATACGTATTAAGAGGATACGATTAGAAAATCATTATAAAGCAGTAATTATTGATTAAATATTATTCTTTTTCACTTATCACTGGATTTCGTCTGTATCGTAGACTTGTCGAATAGAGAATATGGTTCAAATCTTTTAGAAATAACGTTCACTTCCGGTTCGTTTTATTGATTTTTAAGAGCACATAATTAGCACAAAATTATAACCTAGTAGTTATTTTAAATTGTCACAATTTGGCGTAGGTCGGCTGCCAGCTATACGTCAAGCTGGCACCCCCCCCTAAACTCATATCCGTTTTCGCGGTTTCCGTTGTAGCACAAAATTCGTAATATTGGTACAAAATTAGCACATAATTAGCACAAAATTTTGCAATTTTTTTTTTTAGATTTGGATGAAGTGGGGGTGCCAGCTATACTGACCTGTGTTTTGTATGGTTTTGCATGCTTAAAACAGCATTTTTATTTTGCTTTCACCAACATTAGCTATTATACACGACAGAAACATGAATATGACAGTTCAAATACTTGAAAACTGCACTTTGTATGTTTTTGCAAGCTGAAAACAGCTATTTTATCTTGATTTTGCAAACACAAGCTATTATACACGACATATACAAGAATATGGCAGTTTAAATACTTGAAAACGGTGTTTTGTATGCTTTTGCATGCTTAAAACAGCATTTTTATCTTGCTTTCACAAACATTAGCTATTATACACGACAGAAACATGAATATGACAGTTTAAATACTTGAAAACAGCATTTTGTATATTTTTGCAAGCTGAAAACAGCTATTTTATCTTGATTTTGCAAACATAAACCATTACACACGACATATACATGAATATGACAGTTTAAATACTTGAAAACAGCATTTGTATGTTTTTGCAAGCTGAAAACAGCTATTTTATCTTGATTTTGCAAACATAAGCCAATACACACGACATCTACATGAATATGACAGTTTAAATACTGAAAACAGCATTTTGTATGTTATTGCAAGCTGAAAACAGCTACTTTATCTTGATTTTGCAAACATAAGCCATTATACACGACATATACATGAATATGACAGTTTAAATACTTGAAAACGGTGTTTTGTATGCTTTTGCATGCTTAAAACAGAATTTTTATCTTGCTTCCACCAACATTAGCTATAATACACGACAGAAACATGAATATGACAGTTTAAATACTTGAAAACAGCATTTTGTATGTTTTTGCAAGCTGAAAACAGCTATTTTATCTTGATTTTGCAAACATAAGCCATTACACACGATATATACATGAATATGACAGTTTAAATACTTGAAAACGGTGTTTTGTATGCTTTTGCATGCTTAAAACAGCATTTTTATCTTGCTTTCACCAACATTAGCTATTATACACGACAGAAACATGAATATGACAGTTTAAATACTTGAAAACGGTGTTTTGTATGCTTTTGCATGCTTAAAACAGCATTTTTATCTTGCTTTCACCAACATTAGCTATTATACACGACAGAAACATGAATATGACAGTTCAAATACTTGAAAACAGCACTTTGTATGTTTTTGCAAGCTGAAACAGCTATTTTAGCTTGATTTTGCAAACACAAGCTATTATACACGACATATACAAGAATATGGCAGTTTAAATACTTGAAAACGGTGTTTTGTATGCTTTTGCATGCTTAAAACAGCATTTTTATCTTGCTTTCACAAACATTAGCTATTATACACGACAGAAACATGAATATGACAGTTTAAATACTTGAAAACAGCAATTTGTATATTTTTGCAAGCTGAAAACAGCTATTTTATCTTGATTTTGCAAACATAAGCCATTACACACGACATATACATGAATATGACAGTTTAAATTCTTGAAAACAGCATTTTGTATGTTTTTGCAAGCTGAAAACAGCTTTTTTATCTTGCTTTCAGCAACATTAGCTATTGTACACGACAGAAACATGAATATGACAGTTTAAATACTTGAAAACAGCATTTTGTATGTTTTTGCAAGCTGAAAACAGCTATTTTATCTTGATTTTGCAAACATAAGCCATTACACACGACATATACATGAATATGACAGTTCAAGTACTTGAAAACAGCATTTTGTATGTTTTTGCAAGCTGAAAACAGCTAATTTATCTTGATTTTGCAAACATAAGTCATTACACACGACATATACATGAATATGATAGTTTAAATACTTGAAAACGGTGTTTTGTATGCTTTTGCATACTTAAAATAGAATTTTTATCTTGCTTTCTCCAACATTGGCTATAATACACGACAAAAACATGAATATGACAGTTTAAATACTTGAAAACAGCATTTTGTATGTTTTTGCAAGCTGAAAACAGCTTTTTTATCTTGATTTTGCAAACATAAACCGTTACACACGACATATACATGAATATGAAAGTTTAAATACTTGAAAACTGCACTTTGTATGTTTTTGCAAGCTGAAAACAGCTATTTTATCTTGATTTTGCAAACACAAGCTATTATACACGACATATATAAGAATATGGCAGTTTAAATACTTGAAAACGGTGTTTTGTATGCTTTTGCATGCTTAAAACAGCATTTTTATCTTGCTTTCACAAACATTAGCTATTATACACGACAGAAACATGAATATGACAGTTTAAATACTTGAAAACAGCATATTGTATATTTTTGCAAGCTGAAAACAGCTATTTTATCTTGATTTTGCAAACATAAGCCATTACACACGACATATACATGAATATGACAGTTTAAATACTTGAAAACAGCATTTTGTATGTTTTTGCAAGCTGAAAACAGCTATTTTATCTTGATTTTGCAAACATAAGCCAATACACACGACATATACATGAATATGACAGTTTGAATACTGAAAACAGCATTTTGTATGTTTTTGCAAGCTGAAAACAGCTCCTTTATCTTGATTTTGCAAACATAAGCCAGTAAACACGACATATACATGAATATGACAGTTTAAATACTTGAAAACGGTGTTTTGTATGCTTTTGCATGCTTAAAACAGAATTTTTATCTTGCTTTCACCAACATTAGCTATAATACACGACAGAAACATGAATATGACAGTTTAAATACTTGAAAACAGCATTTTGTATGTTTTTGCAAGCTGAAAACAGCTATTTTATCTTGATTTTGCAAACATAAGCCATTACACACGATATATACATGAATATGACAGTTTAAATACTTGAAAACGGTGTTTTGTATGCTTTTGCATGCTTAAAACAGCATTTTTATCTTGCTTTCACCAACATTAGCTATTATACACGACAGAAACATGAATATAACAGTTTAAATACTTGAAAACGGTGTTTTGTATGCTTTTGCATGCTTAAAACAGCATTTTTATCTTGCTTTCACCAACATTAGCTATTATACACGACAGAAACATGAATATGACAGTTTAAATACTTGAAAACAGCACTTTGTATGTTTTTGCAAGCTGAAACAGCTTTTTTATCTTGATTTTGCAAACACAAGCTATTATACACGACATATACAAGAATATGGCAGTTTAAATACTTGAAAACGGTGTTTTGTATGCTTTTGCATGCTTAAAACAGCATTTTTATCTTGCTTTCACAAACATTAGCTATTATACACGACAGAAACATGAATATGACAGTTTAAATACTTGAAAACAGCATTTTGTATATTTTTGCAAGCTGAAAACAGCTATTTAATCTTGATTTTGCAAACATAACCCATTACACTCGACATATACATGAATATGACAGTTTAAATTCTTGAAAACAGCATTTTGTATGTTTTTGCAAGCTGAAAACAGCTTTTTTATCTTGATTTTGCAAACATAAGCCGTTACACACGACATATACATGAATATGAAAGTTTAAATACTTGAAAACAGCATTTAGTATATTTTTGCAAGCTGAAAACAGCTATTTTGTCTTGATTTTGCAAACATAAGCCATTACACACGACATATACCTGAATATGACAGTTTAAATACTTGAAAATGGTGTTTTGTATGCTTTTGCATGCTTAAAACAGCATTTTTATCTTGCTTTCACCAACATTAGCTATTATACACGACAGAAACATGAATATGGGAGTTTAAATACTTGAAAACAGCATTTTGTATGTTTTTGCATGCTGAAAACAGCTTTTTTATCTTGATTCTTCAAACATAAGCCATTACACACAACAAATACATGAATATGACAGTTTAAATACTTGAAAACGGTGTTTTGTATGCTTTTTCATGCTTAAAACAGAATTTTTATCTTGCTTTCACCAACATTAGCTATTATACACGACAGAAACATGAATATGACAGTTTACATACTTAAAAACAGCATTTTGTATGTTTTTGCAAGCTGAAAACAGTTATTTTATCTTGATTTTGCAAACATAAGCCATTACACACGACATATACATGAATATGACAGTTTAAATACTTGAAAACAGCATCTTGTATGTTTTTACAAGCTGAAAACAGCTATTTTATCTTGATTTTGCAAACATAAGTCATTACACACGACATATACATGAATATGATAGTTTAAATACTTGAAAACGGTGTTTTGTATGCTTTTGCATGCTTATAACAGAATTTTTATCTTGCTTTCTCCAACATTAGCTATAATACACGACAGAAACATGAATATGACAGTTTAAATACTTGAAAACGGTGTTTTGTATGCTTTTGCATGCTTAAAACAGCATTTTTATCTTGCTTTCACCAACATTAGCTATTATACACGACAGAAACATGAATATGACAATTTAAATACTTGAAAACAGCATTTTGTATGTTTTTGCTAGCTGAAAACAGCTATTTTATCTTGATTTGGCAAACATAAGCCATTACACACGACATATACATGAATATGACTGTTTAAATACTTGAAAACGGTGTTTTGTATGCTTTTGCATGCTTAAAACAGAATTTTTATTTTGCTTTCACCAACATTAGCTATTATACACGACAGAAACATGAATATGACAGTTTAAATACATGAAAACTGCACTTTGTATGTTTTTGCAAGCTGAAAACAGCTATTTTATCTTGATTTTGCAAACACAAGCTATTATACACGACATATACAAGAATGTAACAGTGCTGGGGCCGAGCTGATATGTGTAAATTTACTGAAACACATTTTCTACTGGTGAGAAAGGTTACTTTAATGAAATATTACTATATTTAAACTGAGCAAGATTTACAACCAAATACAAATATTAAAATTGACGCAAACGTATAATTATGTTACTTAGTTACAGTTACCAATATTGAACGATCTTACTTTATAGCTACATCTTGTAGCGGTGAACCTCTTTCGACTTTACTTCACAGTACTCTCCAGTACTCTCCAGTACTCTCTAAGCGTTACTCTGTTTCGGACTGTCAAAAACTGTCCTTTTAAACAGGTAAAAGAATGTCATCAAGTTGATCGTGTCATCATTATCTGTGTCTGCAAATATCAAAAGAATTTATTTGCACACGCAAAAGAAACCAACTTGTGCACTAATTCCAATTGATATTTGCAATATTCGTACAAGCGCGGTTATTGAACTATAAAATGCTTATTTAACAATTTGGAAAAACGCGCTTGTTACAAGAATATGACAGTTTAAATACTTGAAAACGGCGTTTTGTATGCTTTTGCATGCTTAAAACAACAATTTTATCTTGATTTCACCAACATTAGCCATTATACACGACAGAAACATGAATATGACAATTTACATACTTGAAAACAGAATCTTGTATGTTTTTGCAAGCTGAAAACAGCTATTTTATCTTGATGTTGCAAACATAAGCCATTACACACGACAAATACATGAATATGACAGTTTAAATACTTGAAAACGGTGTTTTGTATGCTTTTCCATGCTTAAAACAGCATTTTTATTTTGCTTTCACCAACATTAGCTATTATACACGACAGAAACATGAATATGACAGTTTAAATACTTGAAAACAGCACTTTGTATGTTTTTGCAAGCTGAAAACAGCTATTTTATCTTGATTTTGCAAACACAAGCTATTATACACGACATATACAAGAATATGGCAGTTTAAATACTTGAAAACGGTGTTTTGTATGCTTTTGCATGCTTAAAACAGCATTTTTATCTTGCTTTCACAAACATTAGCTATTATACACGACAGAAACATGAGTATGACAGTTTAAATACTTGAAAACAGCATTTTGTATATTTTTGCAAGCTGAAAACAGCTATTTTATCTTGATTTTGCAAACATAAGCCATTACACACGACATATACAAGAATATGACAGTTTAAATTCTTGAAAACAGCATTTTGTATGTTTTTGCAAGCTGAAAACAGCTATTTTATCTTAATTTTGCAAACATAAGCCAATACAGACGACATATACATGAATATGACAGTTTAAATACTGAAAACAGCATTTTGTATGTTTTTTCAAGCTGAAAACAGCTATTTTATCTTGATTTTGCAAACATATGCCATTATACACGACATATACATGAATATGACAGTTTAAATACTTGAAAACGGTGTTTTGTATGCTTTTGCATGCTTAAAACAGCATTTTTATCTTGCTTTCACCAACATTAACTATTATACACGACAGAAACATGAATATGTTTCTTTTGTGTGAAACGGCGATTTATGAGAAATGACGATAAAATTGCTGTTTTAAACTTGCAAAAACATAGAAAAACGCTGTTTTCAACTATTCAAACTGATAAATTCATGTTTCTTTCGTGCGAAACGGCGATTTATGAGAAATGACGATAAAATTGCTGTTTTAAACTTGCAAAAACATAAAAAAACGCTGTTTTCAACTATTCAAACTGATAAATTCATGTTTCTTTCGTGCGAAACGGCGATTTATGAGAAATGATGATAAAATTCCTGTTTTAAACTTGCAAAAACATAGAAAAAAGCTGTTTTGAACTGTTCAAACTGACAAATACATGTTTCTTTCGTGTGAAACGGCGATTTATGAGAAATGACGATAAAATTGCTGTTTTAAACTTGCAAAAACATAGAAAAACGCTGTTTTCAACTATTCAAATTGATAAATTCATGTTTCTTTCGTGCGAAACGGCGATTTATGAGAAATGACGATAAAATTGCTGTTTTAAACTTGCAAAAACATAGAAAAGCGCTGTTTTTAACTATTCAAACTGACAAATTCATGTTTCTTTCGTGTGAAACGGCGATTTATGAGAAATGACGATAAAATTGCTGTTTTAAACTTGCAAAAACATAGAAAAACGCTGTTTTGAACTATTCAAACTGACAAATTCATGTTTCTTTCGTGTGAAACGGCGATTTATGAGAAATGACGATTATATTGCTGTTTTAAACTTGCAAAAACATAGAAAAACGCTGTTTTGAACTATTCAAACTGACAAATTCATGTTTCTTTCGTGTGAAACGGCGATTTATGAGAAATGACGATAAATTTAGGTCAGTATAGCTGGCACCCCCACTTCATGATTAGCACATAATTAGCACAAAATTATACTGTGGTCAATATTAAATTTTGCAGCAGTTTAATATAGTTTAAGTGCCAAGTATATGTGTAGCTGCTACCCCCAATAAATGCATCATCGTTTACTAAGTCTCTAGTGGAGCACAAAATTATTCAAGTTGCCAAATGATTAGCACATAATTATTCTGTGGTCAATATTTAATTTTTCGGCAGTTTAATATAGTTTGTGTCAATTATATGTCTAGCTGCTACCCCCGATAAATGCATCATCGTTTACTAAGTCCCTAGTGGAGCAAAAAAATTAATTAAGTTTTCAAATGATTAGTACATAATTAGCACAATATTGTACTGTGGTCAATAATTATTTTTGCAACAGTTTAGCATAGTTTAGGTGGCAAGAATATATTTAGCTGGCACCCCCGATAAAGGAATCATCGTTTACTAAGTCCCTAGTGGAGCACAAAATTATATAAGTTGGGAAATATTTATCACATAATTATCACAAAATTATAAAACCTAAAGAAATTCATGAAATTTTAATAAATCGTTTCATTCATGAGTCGTTAAAAGTGATAAATGTTGAAAAATTGCCAGAAATATTACCAACTTCCGTTTTTTTAATACGTATTAAGAGGATACGATTAGAAAATCATTATAAAGCAGTAATTATTGATTAAATATTATTCTTTTTCACTTATCACTGGATTTCGTCTGTATCGTAGACTTGTCGAATAGAGAATATGGTTCAAATCTTTTAGAAATAACGTTCACTTCCGGTTCGTTTTATTGATTTTTAAGAGCACATAATTAGCACAAAATTATAACCTAGTAGTTATTTTAAATTGTCACAATTTGGCGTAGGTCGGCTGCCAGCTATACGTCAAGCTGGCACCCCCCCTAAACTCATATCCGTTTTCGCGGTTTCCGTTGTAGCACAAAATTCGTAATATTGGTACAAAATTAGCACATAATTAGCACAAAATTTTGCAATTTTTTTTTTTAGATTTGGATGAAGTGGGGGTGCCAGCTATACTGACCTGTGTTTTGTATGGTTTTGCATGCTTAAAACAGCATTTTTATTTTGCTTTCACCAACATTAGCTATTATACACGACAGAAACATGAATATGACAGTTTACATACTTAAAAACAGCATTTTGTATATTTTTGCAAGCTGAAAACAGCTATTTTATCTTGATTTTGCAAACATAAACCATTACACACGACATATACATGAATATGACAGTTTAAATACTTGAAAACAGCATTTGTATGTTTTTGCAAGCTGAAAACAGCTATTTTATCTTGATTTTGCAAACATAAGCCAATACACACGACATCTACATGAATATGACAGTTTAAATACTGAAAACAGCATTTTGTATGTTATTGCAAGCTGAAAACAGCTACTTTATCTTGATTTTGCAAACATAAGCCATTATACACGACATATACATGAATATGACAGTTTAAATACTTGAAAACGGTGTTTTGTATGCTTTTGCATGCTTAAAACAGAATTTTTATCTTGCTTCCACCAACATTAGCTATAATACACGACAGAAACATGAATATGACAGTTTAAATACTTGAAAACAGCATTTTGTATGTTTTTGCAAGCTGAAAACAGCTATTTTATCTTGATTTTGCAAACATAAGCCATTACACACGATATATACATGAATATGACAGTTTAAATACTTGAAAACGGTGTTTTGTATGCTTTTGCATGCTTAAAACAGCATTTTTATCTTGCTTTCACCAACATTAGCTATTATACACGACAGAAACATGAATATGACAGTTTAAATACTTGAAAACGGTGTTTTGTATGCTTTTGCATGCTTAAAACAGCATTTTTATCTTGCTTTCACCAACATTAGCTATTATACACGACAGAAACATGAATATGACAGTTCAAATACTTGAAAACAGCACTTTGTATGTTTTTGCAAGCTGAAACAGCTATTTTAGCTTGATTTTGCAAACACAAGCTATTATACACGACATATACAAGAATATGGCAGTTTAAATACTTGAAAACGGTGTTTTGTATGCTTTTGCATGCTTAAAACAGCATTTTTATCTTGCTTTCACAAACATTAGCTATTATACACGACAGAAACATGAATATGACAGTTTAAATACTTGAAAACAGCAATTTGTATATTTTTGCAAGCTGAAAACAGCTATTTTATCTTGATTTTGCAAACATAAGCCATTACACACGACATATACATGAATATGACAGTTTAAATTCTTGAAAACAGCATTTTGTATGTTTTTGCAAGCTGAAAACAGCTTTTTTATCTTGCTTTCAGCAACATTAGCTATTGTACACGACAGAAACATGAATATGACAGTTTAAATACTTGAAAACAGCATTTTGTATGTTTTTGCAAGCTGAAAACAGCTATTTTATCTTGATTTTGCAAACATAAGCCATTACACACGACATATACATGAATATGACAGTTCAAGTACTTGAAAACAGCATTTTGTATGTTTTTGCAAGCTGAAAACAGCTAATTTATCTTGATTTTGCAAACATAAGTCATTACACACGACATATACATGAATATGATAGTTTAAATACTTAAAAACGGTGTTTTGTATGCTTTTGCATACTTAAAATAGAATTTTTATCTTGCTTTCTCCAACATTGGCTATAATACACGACAAAAACATGAATATGACAGTTTAAATACTTGAAAACAGCATTTTGTATGTTTTTGCAAGCTGAAAACAGCTTTTTTATCTTGATTTTGCAAACATAAACCGTTACACACGACATATACATGAATATGAAAGTTTAAATACTTGAAAACTGCACTTTGTATGTTTTTGCAAGCTGAAAACAGCTATTTTATCTTGATTTTGCAAACACAAGCTATTATACACGACATATATAAGAATATGGCAGTTTAAATACTTGAAAACGGTGTTTTGTATGCTTTTGCATGCTTAAAACAGCATTTTTATCTTGCTTTCACAAACATTAGCTATTATACACGACAGAAACATGAATATGACAGTTTAAATACTTGAAAACAGCATATTGTATATTTTTGCAAGCTGAAAACAGCTATTTTATCTTGATTTTGCAAACATAAGCCATTACACACGACATATACATGAATATGACAGTTTAAATACTTGAAAACAGCATTTTGTATGTTTTTGCAAGCTGAAAACAGCTATTTTATCTTGATTTTGCAAACATAAGCCAATATACACGACATATACATGAATATGACAGTTTGAATACTGAAAACAGCATTTTGTATGTTTTTGCAAGCTGAAAACAGCTACTTTATCTTGATTTTGCAAACATAAGCCAGTAAACACGACATATACATGAATATGACAGTTTAAATACTTGAAAACGGTGTTTTGTATGCTTTTGCATGCTTAAAACAGAATTTTTATCTTGCTTTCACCAACATTAGCTATAATACACGACAGAAACATGAATATGACAGTTTAAATACTTGAAAACAGCATTTTGTATGTTTTTGCAAGCTGAAAACAGCTATTTTATCTTGATTTTGCAAACATAAGCCATTACACACGATATATACATGAATATGACAGTTTAAATACTTGAAAACGGTGTTTTGTATGCTTTTGCATGCTTAAAACAGCATTTTTATCTTGCTTTCACCAACATTAGCTATTATACACGACAGAAACATGAATATAACAGTTTAAATACTTGAAAACGGTGTTTTGTATGCTTTTGCATGCTTAAAACAGCATTTTTATCTTGCTTTCACCAACATTAGCTATTATACACAACAGAAACATGAATATGACAGTTTAAATACTTGAAAACAGCACTTTGTATGTTTTTGCAAGCTGAAACAGCTATTTTATCTTAATTTTGCAAACACAAGCTATTATACACGACATATACAAGAATATGGCAGTTTAAATACTAGAAAACGGTGTTTTGTATGCTTTTGCAAGCTGAAAACAGCTTTTTTATCTTGATTTAGCAAACATAAGCCGTTACACACGACGTATACATGAATATGAAAGTTTAAATACTTGAAAACAGCATTTAGTATATTTTTGCAAGCTGAAAACAGCTATTTTGTCTTGATTTTGCAAACATAAGCCATTACACACGACATATACCTAAATATGACAGTTTAAATACTTGAAAACGGTGTTTTGTATGCTTTTGCATGCTTAAAACAGCATTTTTATCTTGTTTTCACCAACATTAGCTATTATACACGACAGAAACATGAATATGGGAGTTTAAATACTTGAAAACAGCATTTTGTATGTTTTTGCAAGCTGAAAACAGCTATTTTATCTTGATTCTTCAAACATAAGCCATTACACACAACAAATACATGAATATGACAGTTTAAATACTTGAAAACGGTGTTTTGTATGCTTTTTCATGCTTAAAACAGAATTTTTATCTTGCTTTCACCAACATTAGCTATAATACACGACAGAAACATGAATATGACAGTTTAAATACTTGAAAACAGCATTTTGTATGTTTTTGCAAGCTGAAAACAGCTTTTTTTTCTTGATTCTGCAAACATAAGCCATTACACACGACATATACATGAATATGACAGTTTAAATACTTGAGAACGGTGTTTTGTATGCTTTTGCATGCTTAAAACAGCATTTTTATCTTGCTTTCACCAACATTAGCTATTATACACGACAGAAACATGAATATGACAGTTTAAATACTTGAAAACGGTGTTTTGTATGCTTTTGCATGCTTAAAACAGCATTTTTATCTTGCTTTCACCAACATTAGCTATTATACACGACAGAAACATGAATATGACAGTTTAAATACTTGAAAACAGCACTTTGTATGTTTTTGCAAGCTGAAACAGCTTTTTTATCTTGATTTTGCAAACACAAGCTATTATACACGACATATACAAGAATATGGCAGTTTAAATACTTGAAAACGGTGTTTTGTATGCTTTTGCATG
This sequence comes from Poecilus cupreus, assembly GCA_963942605.1. Classification (NCBI taxonomy): domain Eukaryota; kingdom Metazoa; phylum Arthropoda; class Insecta; order Coleoptera; family Carabidae; genus Poecilus; species Poecilus cupreus. The sequence continues at coordinate 22,228 of CAWWDY010000562.1, forward strand.
CTTAAAACAGCATTTTTATCTTGCTTTCACAAACATTAGCTATTATACACGACAGAAACATGAATATGACAGTTTAAATACTTGAAAACAGCATTTTGTATATTTTTGCAAGCTGAAAACAGCTATTTAATCTTGATTTTGCAAACATAACCCATTACACTCGACATATACATGAATATGACAGTTTAAATTCTTGAAAACAGCATTTTGTATGTTTTTGCAAGCTGAAAACAGCTTTTTTATCTTGATTTTGCAAACATAAGCCGTTACACACGACATATACATGAATATGAAAGTTTAAATACTTGAAAACAGCATTTAGTATATTTTTGCAAGCTGAAAACAGCTATTTTGTCTTGATTTTGCAAACATAAGCCATTACACACGACATATACCTGAATATGACAGTTTAAATACTTGAAAATGGTGTTTTGTATGCTTTTGCATGCTTAAAACAGCATTTTTATCTTGCTTTCACCAACATTAGCTATTATACACGACAGAAACATGAATATGGGAGTTTAAATACTTGAAAACAGCATTTTGTATGTTTTTGCATGCTGAAAACAGCTTTTTTATCTTGATTCTTCAAACATAAGCCATTACACACAACAAATACATGAATATGACAGTTTAAATACTTGAAAACGGTGTTTTGTATGCTTTTTCATGCTTAAAACAGAATTTTTATCTTGCTTTCACCAACATTAGCTATTATACACGACAGAAACATGAATATGACAGTTTACATACTTAAAAACAGCATTTTGTATGTTTTTGCAAGCTGAAAACAGTTATTTTATCTTGATTTTGCAAACATAAGCCATTACACACGACATATACATGAATATGACAGTTTAAATACTTGAAAACAGCATCTTGTATGTTTTTACAAGCTGAAAACAGCTATTTTATCTTGATTTTGCAAACATAAGTCATTACACACGACATATACATGAATATGATAGTTTAAATACTTGAAAACGGTGTTTTGTATGCTTTTGCATGCTTATAACAGAATTTTTATCTTGCTTTCTCCAACATTAGCTATAATACACGACAGAAACATGAATATGACAGTTTAAATACTTGAAAACGGTGTTTTGTATGCTTTTGCATGCTTAAAACAGCATTTTTATCTTGCTTTCACCAACATTAGCTATTATACACGACAGAAACATGAATATGACAATTTAAATACTTGAAAACAGCATTTTGTATGTTTTTGCTAGCTGAAAACAGCTATTTTATCTTGATTTGGCAAACATAAGCCATTACACACGACATATACATGAATATGACTGTTTAAATACTTGAAAACGGTGTTTTGTATGCTTTTGCATGCTTAAAACAGAATTTTTATTTTGCTTTCACCAACATTAGCTATTATACACGACAGAAACATGAATATGACAGTTTAAATACATGAAAACTGCACTTTGTATGTTTTTGCAAGCTGAAAACAGCTATTTTATCTTGATTTTGCAAACACAAGCTATTATACACGACATATACAAGAATGTAACAGTGCTGGGGCCGAGCTGATATGTGTAAATTTACTGAAACACATTTTCTACTGGTGAGAAAGGTTACTTTAATGAAATATTACTATATTTAAACTGAGCAAGATTTACAACCAAATACAAATATTAAAATTGACGCAAACGTATAATTATGTTACTTAGTTACAGTTACCAATATTGAACGATCTTACTTTATAGCTACATCTTGTAGCGGTGAACCTCTTTCGACTTTACTTCACAGTACTCTCCAGTACTCTCCAGTACTCTCTAAGCGTTACTCTGTTTCGGACTGTCAAAAACTGTCCTTTTAAACAGGTAAAAGAATGTCATCAAGTTGATCGTGTCATCATTATCTGTGTCTGCAAATATCAAAAGAATTTATTTGCACACGCAAAAGAAACCAACTTGTGCACTAATTCCAATTGATATTTGCAATATTCGTACAAGCGCGGTTATTGAACTATAAAATGCTTATTTAACAATTTGGAAAAACGCGCTTGTTACAAGAATATGACAGTTTAAATACTTGAAAACGGCGTTTTGTATGCTTTTGCATGCTTAAAACAACAATTTTATCTTGATTTCACCAACATTAGCCATTATACACGACAGAAACATGAATATGACAATTTACATACTTGAAAACAGAATCTTGTATGTTTTTGCAAGCTGAAAACAGCTATTTTATCTTGATGTTGCAAACATAAGCCATTACACACGACAAATACATGAATATGACAGTTTAAATACTTGAAAACGGTGTTTTGTATGCTTTTCCATGCTTAAAACAGCATTTTTATTTTGCTTTCACCAACATTAGCTATTATACACGACAGAAACATGAATATGACAGTTTAAATACTTGAAAACAGCACTTTGTATGTTTTTGCAAGCTGAAAACAGCTATTTTATCTTGATTTTGCAAACACAAGCTATTATACACGACATATACAAGAATATGGCAGTTTAAATACTTGAAAACGGTGTTTTGTATGCTTTTGCATGCTTAAAACAGCATTTTTATCTTGCTTTCACAAACATTAGCTATTATACACGACAGAAACATGAGTATGACAGTTTAAATACTTGAAAACAGCATTTTGTATATTTTTGCAAGCTGAAAACAGCTATTTTATCTTGATTTTGCAAACATAAGCCATTACACACGACATATACAAGAATATGACAGTTTAAATTCTTGAAAACAGCATTTTGTATGTTTTTGCAAGCTGAAAACAGCTATTTTATCTTAATTTTGCAAACATAAGCCAATACAGACGACATATACATGAATATGACAGTTTAAATACTGAAAACAGCATTTTGTATGTTTTTTCAAGCTGAAAACAGCTATTTTATCTTGATTTTGCAAACATATGCCATTATACACGACATATACATGAATATGACAGTTTAAATACTTGAAAACGGTGTTTTGTATGCTTTTGCATGCTTAAAACAGCATTTTTATCTTGCTTTCACCAACATTAACTATTATACACGACAGAAACATGAATATGACAGTTTAAATACTTGAAAACAGCATTTCGTATATTTTTGCAAGCTGAAAACAGCTATTTTATCTTGATTTTGCAAACATAAGCCAATACACACGACATATACATGAATATGAAAGTTTAAATACTTGAAAACAGCATTTTGTATGTTTTTGCAAGCTGAAAACAGCTATTTTGTCTTGATTTTGCAAACATAAGCCATTACACACGACATATACCTGAATATGACAGTTTAAATACTTGAAAACGGTGTTTTGTATGCTTTTGCATGCTTAAAACAGCATTTTTATCTTGCTTTCGCCAACATTAGCTATTATACACGACAGAAACATGAATATGAGAGTTTAAATACTTGAAAACAGCATTTTGTATGTTTTTGCAAGCAGAAAACAGCTATTTTATCTTGATTTTTCAAACATAAGCCATTACACACAACAAATACATGAATATGACAGTTTAAATACTTGAAAACTGTGTTTTGTATGCTTTTTCATGCTTAAAACAAAATTTTTATCTTGCTTTCACCAACATTAGCTATTATACACGACAGAAACATGAATATGACAGTTTACATACGTGAAAACTGCATTTTGTATGTTTTTGCAAGCTGAAAACAGTTATTTTATCTTGATTTTGCAAACATAAACCATTACACACGACATATACATTAATATGTCAGTTTAAATACTTGAAAACGGTGTTTTGTATGCTTTTGCATGCCTAAAACAGCATTTTTATCTTGCTTTCACCAACATTAGCTATTGTACTAGACAGAAACATGAATATGACAGTTTAAATACTTGAAAACTGCACTTTGTATGTTTTTGCAAGCTAAAAACAGCTATTTTATCTTGATTTTGCATATAAGCTATTATACACGACATATACATGAATATGACAGTTTAAATACTTGAAAACAGCATTTTGTATGTTTTTACAAGCTGAAAACAGCTATTTTATCTTGATTTTGCAAACATAAGTCATTACACACGACATATACATGAATATGACAGTTTAAATACTTGAAAACGGTGTTTTGTATGCTTTTGCATCCTTAAAACAGAATTTTTATCTTGCTTTTACCAACATTAGCTATAATACACGACAGAAACATGAATATGACAGTTTAAATACTTGAAAACAGCATTTTGTTTGTTTTTGCAAGCTGAAAACAGCTATTTTATCTTGATTTTGCAAACATAAGCCATTACACACGACATATACATGAATATGACAGTTTAAATACTTGAAAACGGTGTTTTGTATGCTTTTGCATGCTTAAAACAGCATTTTTATCTTGCTGTCACCAACATTAGCTATTATACACGACAGAAACATGAATATGACAGTTTAAATACTTGAAAACGGTGTTTTGTATGCTTTTGCATGCTTAAAACAGCATTTTTATCTTGCTTTCACCAACATTAGCTATTATACATGACAGAAACATAAATATGACAATTTATATACTTGAAAACAGCATTTTGTATGTTTTTGCAAGCTGAAAACAGCTATTTTATCTTGATTTTGCAAACATAAGCCATTACACACGACATATACAAGTTAAGTAACCGTACTTTAGGTTCGCTTAAAAAAATTTATTTGTTTATTACAACGAAGGTAGATTCATTTAACAGATGTTTATTGTTCAATGTTTACAGTATAACTAACTACAATTTTCTTATTCTAATCTTATATACTACAGATAACATATGTAACAAGAGTATCTAGGAGACTGCTGGCGTCAGCGGGTCCCACTGGATGTGGTCATCTAACTCCTCCCTCCTTAAAATTGAGCGTCACCGGGTAAGTTCAGCTGGGTTCGCTCAGGATGGGTTGAACAGCTGGGCTGAAGTTCTATGTCCTGGTTCAAAGTTCTTGCAGGTTTCTTTGGATTTTGGAATTTTTTCCTGAGGAAAATAACAAGCAAAACAATAGCAATGATTAACAAGATAACATATAAGGTTGCTATCGAGTAATCTGTAGCGTCGGCGGCGTTGTAGTCTTCGACGTCTTCAAACTTGTTAATTGGTAGTTTGAGATCTTGAATGTTGTTCAGTTCAACGGTCATTTTTGGTATTTGGTCTTCGGTTAGTTGGAATTTGTAATCTTCTAATATTATTGGCTCTCCAAATGTTCCTTCTCTAAAATTTAGGTTTTGATTTCTAAATTTTATTTGACAATCATCTTCTTTAATGAGGAATATTCCTTGCAGTGTTCTAATTTCATCGCCGCGTTCGCATGATGCATGGAGGGTTTCTTGAATTGGAAATACAATGAGAAATTGGTTTATTTCTTCAATGGTTTCTACATGGTTTCTTTTCAAAGTGATCTTCGTATATTGACAGTTCTTGTTATCGTTATGTAAGATGATGCTCTTTTCACAGGATTTGTCATCTACTTCCTCTATCTTGTTTGGGCAATGATAAATAGTTCCTTTAGTACATATGGCGTTTAGAGATTTAATTTCATTATCAGAAGATCTTAAAAAGTATTCTTTATTTGGAACAACAGTCACAAATTCAATATCATGTTTACTTGGGACAGGTATAAGACGATATAATTCAAAGTCTATATCATAATTAATTGGAATTTCTAAAAAGTAAGTAATTTTATCTGAATATAATTTACAATTTACTGTAATTAATTTTTCAATTTCGGGTATATTTTCGAATGTCGGTTCTAAGGGGAAACTATTTTTATAATTTTTATAAATCCTATTTAATTCAAAATGGAGATCATTTATTTTTATAATACTTGGGTGCATCACGTGTAATTTACAAAAAGTTAGCGAGTTTTCAATATCTTGCAATATAGATAATAATATGTTAAACAGAGTATTTAACTGACCGTAAATATCAAGGATACTGAACGTAATTAAATTAGGGGTTCCGTCAACAATAATACGCAACAACTGCTCAATTTTTACTTTTAATTCTAATTCATTATGTTTAATTGTTTCAATAGTTTTATTAAATTTATGAACTAATTGATGGTTAAAAGAATATTGTTTCTTTAATTGTTCGTTTAATTTATATTGATTATGTTCTAAATGGGCTAATATTTTCTTATATCGTTTTTCATCTTCGGCATCTAGATTTCCAGTAATTGATTTTATTATGAATCCTAAGCCGTCTATTAAACCTCGTTTTTGTCTAAACTTCTCATGATTAATAAATAAATGACTAATTTTTTCATCTATTAAATTTTGAATATAATTAATTATTCTGTCATTATTCACAAATTTTGTTACATTAATATGGTTTGTTTCGATAGTTTGTTTCAAGTTAATGTGTTGTATTTTCAAGTTATTGTATTGTTGGATAATAGGTTGTATCTCGTAAGAGTGAAGGAAGGTATGACGGGATCTTTGCAGTTTTGCTGGTCCTAGATTCAGTGTTAACAGTCCGGGGTTGTGAGTAATGTTCTTGATGTCTAGTCCGAGGGTGTACGTGAAGTAAAGGGACCTGGAAGATCGGAGACTTTATTAATTTTTCTCGGTCTTTTTATATTTGATAGGTGGATTTTAGATTGTTTTCTACTATCTTTTGGTTCTGTTTTAATTTCTGCGGTTTTCAAATTTTTATTTACTGATTTAATTTTTTCCTTTTTGAATTTACTATGTTTCGTTTTATTTATTCTTTGTTTATTATGTACATAAACAGTTTCAGGAATTTTTGGTGAATCTTCACGATTTTGATTTAATTTATCCATTAATTTTTCTTTATTATTTCTTACACGTTCGTTTATATTTTTATAAGCCAGTTTAGTTTTTTCTCTATGATTTTGTACGTAATCCTGTGTTACTTGTTTCTCTAATTCCAAATCAAAGGGAGAATTTGTTTCAAAATGTCCGTTAATAATTTCTATAGGTTTTAATCCGGTTGATTTATGTGTAGTACTATTATAAGCTAGAAGAGCATAGTGTACTTTGTTTTCTATTATTTCGTTCTTAAAATGTTCTTGTTCATTAAATAATTGAATATGCTCCACGAGGGTCGAATGAAAACGTTCGACAAGTCCATTAGAATTTGGATGTTGTGAACATATAAAATGGATATCACTTTTGTGTAACATTAACATTTCTTTCAAAACAGTATTTTTGAATTCTAAGCCGTTATCTGATATTATTAATTTTGGAATACCATGATGTGAAAAGAACTTTGTCAGTTGATTAACAATTTCAATGGCATTAGTTGTTTTTACTTTATACGCTTGGGCATATTTGAAAAAAGCGTCTATTATTGTAAGAAATTTACAATTTTCTAAACTTAAAGTGTCAATATGAATGGTGTCAAAAGGTTTATTCGGGGTAGGTGTTATATTATATTTCGGTTTAATTGGGTTGCGCTCATATTTTGATTTCAAGCAAACTTCACATTGATTAATATAATTAGAAATTGTTTTTACTTGATTTGGCCAATAATAAATTCTTTTTAATTGATGATGCGTTTCTTGAATACCGCGGTGGTTAGTCTTACTTTCGTGATAATTTTTTATCGTGTCAGAAATGTCGTCATCACGTTCTACGTCTATCAGTTTACTATTACTGTTAACAAGATGTAATTCTGAATTTTTAAAATACTTTTGAATAACATTACTAAATTTTTCATATACTGGTTGTTCAAAATACAAGTAATATTTTACTTTAGGTACTATATAATTTTTAACAAAATCTATAACATCATTTTCGAAATTATTTTGTGAAATTTGAACATTTATTCTCATTTTATCTGTATGAAGTTTTGTTATTTTTGGTGTAGAAGGAGAATGAATTACTTCACTAATTATTATTTGATTTTTCCCTACATTAACAGGTGATTCACTGATAGGTATGCCGGTTATCGGATACTCTGGGTTTGAGTGAATGGTCGCGTCGCTATCATCTGATTCCGAGTAATCATCGTTTCGTGTCTTATCATCTGTCTCCACTACGAGAGACTCACTATAATTTTGATTGTCATTATTTTCAAATTGTCTATTAAAATTATCCATATACTTAAAAAAAGGCATCACAAGTAGTTTCGTCATTTTCGTTCGCATTTATTTCATAGTTAGAAAGGTTTTCTTCAGGTAATTTAAAAACAGTAATTATTATATTAGTATTTTTAAAAACATATTCTATCATATGTTTAACGTCAGTCCATAAAAGTAAATCTTTACCACAACCTAATTTTGGAATATTTAATATTTTAATATTATTTTTCAAACAAAATATTTTTAAATTTATTAAGGCATAGAACAGATCTTGATACGAAGGTTTATCATCATAATTTTCTTTAGTTATAAGGTAAATAATGAATTTATCTTTATTCCGTAAATAAACCAAGTTATGTAATTTAGGATTTTGATTTTTTAATTTATCTACATTTTTAAATTTCTTTTTAAATTGTTCCGCTATACCTCGAGACATTTGTAAGTCTCTACTGACACAATGTGCAAGGCTTTCATTTGAAGGTGCATTAAAGATGTTTCCTTCAACTTCAATAATTTTATATTTATTATCTGAGACTGTATTTTTACTTTCCAAATAAGTTTTATATTGAGTTATCAGGGGCTGACTTTCTGTAATTTCAGGGTCGGTTTGAATAATATTTAAATTTTTACAAGGGATTCGGCTCAGTGCATCTGCATTCGTATTTAATTTCCCTTTTTTATAAACGATCTCATAATCAAACTCTTCTAATTTTAACCTCCATCTTACTAATTTTGAATTTGGTTCTTTTAATGAAAATAACCATTGCAATGGTTTATGATCAGTAATGATTTTGTATTTTCTGCCAAATAGATAAGGCCTAAAATATTTCGTTGCCCACACATTAGCAAGAAGTTCTTTTTCTATCGTTGAATAATTTTGTTCAGACTCGTTAAGAGTCCTACTTGCATAGGCAATTGGTAAATCGGAACCAATCGGTCCTTGTGATAAAATGGCACCGATAGCGTGGTTACTGGCATCCGTTGTGAGGTTAAACGGTTTTTCGAAATTTGGGTATTGAAGTATTGGTTCGTTGACAAGAACGTTTTTACATGTGTTGAAACATTCAACATATTCTGGATCATTTAGTTTTATTTCCGCGCCTTTCTTAAGGCATTTTGTCAAAGGTTGAGTTAATTGTGCAAAGTTTTTGATAAATTTTCGGTAATAACCGAGTAGTCCGAGAAAAGCTTTTATTTGTTTGGTTGTTTTGGGTATTGGGTAAGATTTTATTGCTTCGACTTTGTCCGGGTTAGGCTTGACACCTTCGGGGGTAACGACATGTCCTAAATAAGCGACTTCTCTTTTAAAGAATTCAGACTTGTCTAATTGAATTTTCAGATTTGCTTTTTTCAGTCTTTCAAACACGGCACGTAAACTTTCGATATGCTCTTGTAAACTTGTGCTAAAAATAATTACGTCATCAAGATATACAAGGCAAATGTCATTTATTAAACTACGCAAAACATTGTCCATAACGCGCTGGAATGTAGCAGGGGCGTTTTTTAAGCCGAAAGGCATTCTAAGAAATTCATAGTGCCCGTTTTCTGTGCTAAATGCGGTTTTTGGAATATCATCTTTGGACATTTCAATTTGATGGAATCCCGACGCTAAATCTAATGTTGTAAAATATTGGCATCTTCCAAGTTTGTCTAATAAGGTGTTAATATTCGGGATTGGATATTTATCGTCAATTGTTTTTTCGTTGAGTTTTCTATAATCAATTACAATGCGCCATTTCTTTTTACCGGACGCATCTAATTTCTTTGGTACTATCCACACAGGGGATGACCATGGTGAATGCGAGGGTCTAATAATTTTTTGACTTAACATTTTTGAAATTTGATCTTGAACTTCTTTTCTATGAACTTCGGGGTATCTGTATGTCTTAGTGTAGATAGGGAGTTCGTCTTTTGTTCTTATCTGGTGTTTTATTTCGTTCGTGAATGTGAGAGTGTTATCGTCTGTATGAAAAATGTCCGAGTATTCTTTTATCAATTTCGTAATAGCTATTTTTTCTTCAGGGTTCATGTGTTCTGTACGAATTTTAGAAAAGTCAAAATTATTTTTTGAATTTTGAAAGAAATTTAAATTATTTATCTCGAATTTATCTAATGGTTCAGAAACAATTTTATTTGTTGTGTCGATGACACATTCCTTATCACTGGTATTAATGATAGGATAATAAATTTTGTAATTTTTAATATTTGCAATACCTTCGGGAATTACTAGATTTTCAATTTGGGTTTGTTTTACAAATATGTCACCATTTTCAATATTATTAATATGAAATTGTACAATTGTTTCAGAATTAGGTGGAATATTGACATAATGTGGTTTTGATGAAATTTTGTGATACTGCATTTTTATTTCACGTGTTGGAGTAATAATAATGTCTCGTGTAAGGTCAATAATGGCTTCTAATTATCTAGACCTATTAAAATATCAAATTGACTATGAAAATCAAATAAATAATATTTTAAAAGAGTGTTAGGTTTATTAAATAATTTTGAACACGGCAAAGATAAGCTGAATTTTTCTACAGTGGTACCATGAGCTGTTGTAATTTTATATGGGTCACTTTTAATTTAATTATTATAAAATTTACTTGCAATTTCTGGTTTTATAAATGATCGTGTGCTACCTGTGTCAATTAATGCTTTTAAATTATATTCTGGTAAAATTACAAAAGGTAGTTCACTTTGATTATCTGATAAATTTAACAATTCGATATGGTTTCCGAGGCTTCTAACTCTAAAAAATAGTTTTCATCATTTTCGGGTTCAATATATTCAGTTTCTGATTCCGGTTCTTGAATAACAATATTTTCGTCATTTATGTCACTTGTTCCTGTATTATACAGTTCTTCCGCAATGTAATTTTGTCGTATTTGTGGTAGTCTTTGGTTAAATTGTTGTTGTCGAGACATATTAAAATTGGATGGGCCTGGTCTAGTTGCGTTTGTCTGTTTTGTGCTGATACTCATGGGAGTAGGCTTGGTGAATTTTTGATTTGGATTTGGCTTAAATGCGTTAAATTGGGAAGTTTGAGGTTGGTTTTTTATGGGAAAGTTTTGTGACGATCGGTACATAAGCTGATTGTTAGGTGTTGGACGGTACATTAGTTGATTGTTAGGAAGATTTTGCATAGGTCGATATTGTGTTTGCGAAATATTCCTGGTTAATTTAGTATTATATTTATTTTGTGTACGTGAGTGATTTTCTAGTTGAAAATCATTGGTCAACATATTAAGTGCAGAGTTCATATCTGCAGGGTTTTTAGTGCGCATTAAATTACCAAGGGGATCTTTTAGTCCTCTTAACAAAATTCTAACAGCGTATTTTTGGAAATAACCAATTAAAATGGGTGCTTCTGTTGCATCAATGTGGGTTGTTATGTACGCGATTTGTAAATTTAGAATATCTTGTACTCTATTATAAAACTGAAATGCGGATTCGTTTCCTTGTTTCAATTCCGTCATTTCTATATTTAATGTGTAACAATCACGCTTGTCTGAATACGTATTAATTAACGATTTCTTTAAATCTGCCCAACTATTAATTGTGCAGCTTGCAATATTAGTGGCGGCTTCGCCCTTAATTTTAGATAGTATACTTGACATCAGATATTCATTCTGAAAGTCTTCGGGATCAATTCTATTGTAACAAGCGCATTTTTCTAAATTATTATTTGCTTAATTTAGTATTTTTTATAGGTCAATAAAAGCGCTTGTACGAATATTGCAAATATCAATTGTTATTATTGCACAAGCATCTATTGCGTGTGTCAAGAAATTCTTTTGATATTTGCAGACACAGCCGATGATGACACGATCAACTTGATGGCAGGAGCTATTTTTGAGTTGGACAAAAAGACAGTCTTTGTCGGTCCGTGGTGGAATTCAGTCATATTTAACTACAATATTTTGTCTTCATTTGTTTTATATTTTATTTATCATTATCATCATAATTATATCTATTTAAATACACCCGCTGTCGGTCGTTAATTATTTGTGCTTCCTGTTGCCCGTCCTTTCTTCAGGTTGTCTCCGAGAGGCGTACTGCAGTGAATCAGCAGGTAAGTATACCTTTCGTTTTACTCAATAATCAGCACGTGAACAGATCTGTGCTTCACTGCCACAGTCCACTGTTACAATTGGCGCAGTCGGTAGGATAGTAAAAGTACGTTTACTATTAAAAAAAAGGTAGGCTAGATTATTGACGAGACGATGCCTGAAACCACTATTAGTGTGACGACGGCTACGACAACTACGCTTACGACCAGTTCAACCACGACTACCACCACGACCAATATGTTTGCACCTATTACTTCTACGTTACCAGTACCTGCAAATCCGCATTTTGTAATACCGCCTGCTCAGTTATTGAACTATGCTCCATCTGCACCTACATCACAACACCAACCTTACGCACCGTTCTCTTACCATCTACCAAATCTACTAACAACAAATTGGCATAAGCCTACAGCACCTTTCTCAGGTTCACCACCCTCTCCCACAGAGCAAGTTGTTTTCGACAACCCCAACGCTATGCATGCGCTAAAGTCAATCGAAACATATTCGGGAGGCCCAGATTTAGAGGCGTTTTTAGACAACTTAGCCACGGTAGCTGAATGTTACCACTTGACAGAATTACAAACGTTTACTGCAATTAAGTTAAAATTACGGGAGGACGCTAGGTCATATTTTTATTCTTTACCAATAGATGAAAGACCAAAATCGACGTTAGAAATGCGGGACTGGTTTATACATTTATTTGGTACAAAGATAGATGCGGGTTCAGCGGAGCGGGAGTTCTATAAGATTTTTAGAAAACGGGATGAGAGCTTGCAAAAATTTGCGCTAAGATTAAAAATAGCAGGCGCGAAAGTATTTCCAGTAGTAGGTGAAAACGAAATGCAAAAATTTAGAGCCAAGATTAAACGGGAGTCATTACTGTTTAAACAATTTCTTGATGGGTTAGAAACACGATTAGCCAACGAAATCTGTAGAATCAAGCAATTTGAGACGATAGAAGAAGCGCTGCCATATGCAGAACGTTGTGAGGAAGTGTTAAACAGACTTTATTAAGAGACCAAGGCTGACTCATACAAGTCGAACATCAGGACAGTAACTAGTACTCCCAAACCAAGACCGACAACGACAAAGACTCAAGTTTCGAATAAAAACGCGAATGCTAAGAAAAATAGGACGCAATTAACCACGTGTCAGCGATACGAACAAATGCGAGGACGTTGCTTTAATTGTGGTAGTCTAGATCATACGGTAAGCACTTGTCCACACCCTAAACAGAAATTTTGCTTCGCGTGCGTAAAGCCAGGGCATTTAGCAACAGAAAAGGCATGCCCTTTAAACTCCAAATCTGCCTAGACGACGACCCAACGTCTGGCAGGACCGCTACAAAACTCGTTAAAGTTGTTCCAAGGGTCGCTGATGTAGAGGAAGACATAACTAAGCAAATTGTTTTCCAAATTAATAGTTTGAATTATAGTTTTCTTATAGATTCTGGAGCCGCTGTATCTTTAATTAAACGTAGTGTTGCTGAAAGGTTAAATTTGTCGATTTTTGAGACGAAAGATGTATTAGTAGATGTTTCTGGCAATAGTTTATTGAATGACGGTGCTGTCATTATTAGCTTAAATGTTGGTTCCAGAAAAATCAAACATCGTTTCGTAGTTTGTCCCGATGATTTGTGCTTTAAATCAGATGGATTATTAGGCGTCGACTTTTTAATACAGCACGATGTTACGATCAGCTTTAAAGATAACACAGTGATAATCAATAAGACAAAATTAAGTTTAACCGACATCAGACGGAACAATAACTTTGACGATGTTGTTTGTAGTGTAAGTAGCGTAACAGATAGTGAGGTTCAGATTTCGCCAACGTTAGCAGTTTCGTCGAATGATTCAACATTAGCTTCTAATAAAGTAACTTTAGATACAGTTGAACGAAATTCAGAAGTAATTGAATTTCCCGTGGCGGTAAAATCTGACTCCAAGATTAGCAAAATTTTGAGAGATAATGCTGAAAGCAATTGTGAAAATATTAGTGCTAACACAGCAAATTTTTGTAGTAAAAACACGCCTGTAGTGAAATTAAAGTATGAGATAAATATTCCACCGCGCCACATAGCTGTTGGTTCGGTACGCTTAGGCTCGCGGACGCCAGACGGTCTGTATGTACTAGAACCGAGAGCGGTGGATATACCGGGTGTTCTAATTGCGCGTACGCTAGTAAAATATGTACAGGCTAAGCAAGACGATATACCGCTTCAGATCTTAAATTTCGGTTCTGAAAATGTTAGAATTAATGCGAAAATCCCCATTTGTCATGCTGTAGCAGCGGATTTGGAATTAGAAAATAAATATTTTAGTAAGGTAGATCAAAATTCTGTCTCGATAAATGTAATAAACAGCGTAGAATTTCTAAACGAGTTTCAGTTAGATCACTTAGAGAGCACCGATTGCGATAAATTAAAATCGTTTTTATTAGAGCATGCTGATATTTTCAAACCAAAGAATGAAACGCTCAAAACGACTTCTATGGTTCAACATAGAATAATAACCGAGCACGAAAAGCCGGTGGCAAAGGCTCCGTACCGAGTACCTTTTAGTCGTCGCCAAGTAATGAAAGACTTAATAACTGAAATGTTAGAAAGTGACATTATTAGTCCTTCAACAAGCCCATATTCGGCCCCAGTAGTTTTAGTTTAAAAGCAATCACCTACTGGTGTATCGTCATTTAGATTTTGCATTGATTATAGAGAACTAAATAAAATTACTAAGAGGGACTTTTTCCCTATCCCAAATTTGCATGATACAATCGACCAATTAGGAAAAGCCACTAAATTTACCACCCTAGACTTGACGAAAGGATTTTGGCAAGTTGAAGTGGACCCGCGGGATAGAGAAAAAACAGCTTTTTCTGTTCCATGGGGCCACTACGAATTCAAGCGAATGCCTTTCGGATTGTTGAATAGTCCCAGTACTTGGCAACGACTGATGAACACTGTTTTGTCGGGACTCCCGGTGACGCACTGTTTTGTTTATTTGGATGATATTATTTGCTTCAGCTCAGATAATGTAGATGAGCACATAAGTAAATTAAAACTTATTTTTGACCGATTACGTGAGGCAAATTTGTCATTAAATCCTAATAAATGTAAATTTATGCTGAGTGAGACAAAATATCTGGGTCACATAGTGAGTAGTAACGGAGTGAAACCTGATCCCGATAAGATAGACGTCATCAAGGAATACCCGCGGCCGAGCAATGCCACAGACATACGTGCGTTTCTTGGACTTGTAGGTTTTTATCGCAAATTCATACATAATTTTGCTGACATTGCTTTACCACTGACAAAATTGACTAAGAAAGATTGTAAATTCTGTTGGACAACGGAAACGGAAAAATCATTTGTGCTCTTGCGAGATTCTCTAATTAAAGACCCCATCTTGAAATATCCTGATTTTGAGAAACAATTTATATTGTGTACGGATGCTTCAGCTTACGCGATTAGTGCAATTTTATGTCAAATTTACGACGGACAAGAACTACCAGTGGCTTATGCAAGTCGACAATTGAGTAAATCAGAACGAAATTATAGTACCACCGAGAGGGAATGTTTAGCATTAGTATGGGGTATTAAACACTACCGTTGCTACTTGTATGGACAGCAATTTATAGCTATTGTGGATCACCAACCCTTAAAATGGTTGATGAGTATGTCGGAACCAAATAATCGGTTACTACGCTGGTCATTACTTTTGTCTGAGTACGATTTTACAGTAAAGTATCGGCCCGGGAAAACCCATTCCAACGCTGATACTTTATCACGAATCAAGCCGGTCAGAGTATTGTTCCAGAAACATTACGAACCTATTATTTGGGACCGTCACTCACTAAAGCGCGATCAGCAGAATGACCCAGACATTGTTACTATCATAAATAATATACAGAGTGATGACGCGTACTTTTTAGATGACGACGGGATTCTCTACAGGAAATCAGATAATGAAAGGTTTGAGGACAAGTTGGTAGTACCGAAAAATCTAAGACTGCACATTTTGCACGCATGTCATGACTCGCCGTTATCAGGACACGCTGGTTTTGACAAAACTTTTGGTAAAATTAGTTCGAGATTCTATTGGTCAAAAATGAGAAAGGACATCAAAGAATATGTCGATAAATGCATTTCTTGCGCTCAACGTAAATCCTCACCTCACATACGTCCCGCCCCCTTAATGAGATCCGAACTTGCTTCCCGTCCCTTTGAACGAATCGCTATGGACGTGGTTGGACCTTTACCAACGACCTACAACGGTAACAAATACGTGCTGACGATACAAGACTCCGCGACTCGATATTTGGAAGCGTTCCCAATGAGAGAACAGAAGGCCGAGACAATAGCAAAATTATTTGTTAAAGAAATAATTCTAAGACATGGGACGCCAAGACAACTACTGACTGATTTAGGAACCCCGTTTGTGTCAAAATTTTTTAAAGAAGTGTGTAATGTGCTAAACATTGAAAAATTGCACACGACAGCTTATCGTCCACAAACCAACGCTAACCTTGAGCGTACACACCGTACGTTGAAAGACATGTTATCACATTACATAAACTCAGAACATCGCGACTGGGACGAATGGCTGCCTTATGCAGTGTCAGCATTCTGTAGCACAACACATTCTATGTTAGGTGAAAGTCCGTTCTTTTTATTATTTGGGCGTGACATCGAACTTCCGTTCGATGAGATATGTAGACCCCTTAGAACGATACGGATACTAATTACATAGCCGAATTTATGAAAAGACTTAAATTAGCGCACATCAGAGCTAAAGAATTTCTGAATAACAATCTAGATCGTGTGCATAAAAACTTTAATAAAAAGGCTAAACCGTCCGATTTAAAATTAGGCGATAGAGTTTACTTATTCACCCCCGCTGTTAAGATTGGGACTAGTAATAAGTTGACAAAAAAATGGACCGGACCGTATCGTATCATCGATCTTAAGGACGTTAATGCGGTAATAAAGGAAATTTTTGGTAGGCGCACGATGAAAGTTCACGTAAATAGGCTCAAGCGGTGTCATTTGACACAGGCTGACTTAGAACATTATAGTAACGCCCAACACCCTCCATCTGACTGTGCCAGTGACAAGGAAACGGACTGTAGTATGGGTAGTAATTTGATCCTTCCACCAGCTGAATTAAACGTTTCTCCAGATATAATCGAACAGATTAATGATCCTAATGTTACAGATTCTACTGAGATAAGCGATTCCTTGAACGACTCGTCTGAATCTAGTGAGTCAGTAGCAACATTGGAAAGAACTGCCGATTCTGTTCGAACCACCGGTAGCGAGCCCGAGATCGCTAATCCACCACAACCAGAGCGTCGTCGCTACCTCACGAGGAGCTGCGGAAACGTGCCTGACGAGCCGTGGATTAGGAACTTGAGAATAAAGCTAATTTTTATAATTTAGATTTGTATTTTGGGTTAAAATGAATATGTTGTATTTAGTGATAATTTTAAGTATAGTAAGCGGTCATGGGACGTGTGCTGACATCATCGCGTATGACTGCGCAGATCCAGAAGCGGAAATTTCAAAAATTTCCCTCCTCGATGTCCAGTCCTGTGTGGACCCGAAGAATTCGTCAACCGAGGTTCCAAAAAGAATACAGTTGGTTCAAGAGCGAAAGTATACAGAAGTGCATGTTTATACTTGTCTTGTGACGGTGCAGCAATTAGTCGAACATTGTGGGATGCATTCCCATACCAGCGCCGTCGCAGGCGGCCTCTCGAAGTACGTGCATTACGTCCGTGCGGAGAACTGCATTGATGCCCATCGTTATCACCGCCTAGATCTAACAGGGCTCGTGGCTGGCGTCGTGTCAGGCTTACACCCCAATGGTACGACCGAGGTGTCCACAACGATTGCAGGATATTTGGAGCCCAGTAGCAAGTGCCAAGGGGTCAAGTACACGGTGAATGGAGTGGTTTACGAAGACGTGGTAGTTAGCGCAGCGATTACCATCAAGCTGAGCGACTATCTCGCCGTCGCCAATGTGGAGGAAAATAGTCTGAAACTTAGATCCGGCTCTGTGTGCAAATATGCAGATCATTATTGTTTTGATGATGTTGCAGGAGAGGTTGCGTGGAGCGGAGAGTCAGCTGATCGGTGCGCTCAAACAGGGATCGACGTCCTGTATGAAGGATCAGCGGTGCTACTCACGGTCAACCATACGCGAGCGCAATACATTGTTGTGGAGACAAGAGACACTGTTTTCGCACTGCGGCTGGTCAATGTAGAAACCCTATGTTTCCAGCAAGTCTGGAGGACAGAACAAAGTAGGCTCATTGTCATCTTCGAGTCTACTCTGGGTTTTTACTTTAAGAAGTCCAGACGAGTCAACCAAAACACGGATCTGATGGCACAAGTCCTAAGTAAACTACTGTTTCTAGAAATAGCCTTCAAACAGAATATGAGGGACTTAGTGTACGACGCCATTTTGAAGAGATGTCATCTGCGGGAGAGTATCTTGCGTAACCGCTTGGCACTAGCGGCGTCAACCCCGGACATCGTGAGTAGCATCGTAAAAGAAGCAGCAGGGCACATGGGCAGAGTAATGGGAGAAGTTTTGTATGTTGTTAAATGCCGAGCCAAGATAGTTGAATTCAGGAAAACATCAAACTGCTACCAAGAGCTACCGGTTACGTATGAAAATACCAGCCGATTTATGATGCCGATCACTCGCATCTTACAAGAGCACGGGACAGAGATCGACTGCGGTAGCAAACTACCACCAATGTTCTACTTGGAAACTAAATGGCTAGAAACTGACCCCAGTTTGAAGCATAGCGCGACAGATCCCATTACTCTGAATGCTAACATCGACGATGAACAGATCCCTATGATGAAAGTAGCACCGATCAGCGCCCATGGAGTATACACCCAAGACGAGATGGAAGCCTTCCAGAAAACGTTGCTTTTCCCTAATGAGAGGAAAGCCATTACGAATTTAGTCTCGCGGCGTGTAGCTGGAGTGAAAGCTGACACCCAGGGCTTCCATCTACCGAACGTCTTCACCGAGGGAGAATTTTCAGACATGGCCTGGAATGCAGCGGAAGAAGTTTGGGGATTCATGTCTCGGTTGGGTAATATTTTCTCAACCCTGACAGTAGTCTACGTGATTGTTGCGATATTAAAGTACTGCATGTCCGTAATCCTCAACTTTTTCAATTTAAGGAAAGCTGCCACAAATCAACAGCGACCCAGGCTATTTCTGTGGGCAAGTCTGTGGAACTCTCTGGCTCAACTCTTATTGATGAGAACAATGCAACCGCACACAGGGTCATCAGAAACCACCGCCACCACATTGGAGACTCCGTCACCACCACCGACGTTCATAACTCCGCAACAGGCCCTTTCACCAACGGTCTATCCACCCCAAGGTCAGATGGTCGACTTTGCAGCCCTACGTCAGCACATCGGTCCCACGAACACGCCGAATTAGATCCTTTGTGATTCTTTATTATAAATTATGTATTAGTTAAGTTATTTCGGGTTTTGATTTAATTTTAGTATCAAGTTGACCGTGTCATTTGTTAAGAGGAGGGTAGTGTAACAAGCGCATTTTTCTAAATTATTATTTGCTTAATTTAGTATTTTTTATAGGTCAATAAAAGCGCTTGTACGAATATTGCAAATATCAATTGTTATTATTGCACAAGCATCTATTGCGTGTGTCAAGAAATTCTTTTGATATTTGCAGACACAGCCGATGATGACACGATCAACTTGATGGCAGGAGCTATTTTTGAGTTGGACAAAAAGACAGTCTTTGTCGGTCCGTGGTGGAATTCAGTCATATTTAACTACAATATTTTGTCTTCATTTGTTTTATATTTTATTTATCATTATCATCATAATTATATCTATTTAAATACACCCGCTGTCGGTCGTTAATTATTTGTGCTTCCTGTTGCCCGTCCTTTCTTCAGGTTGTCTCCGAGAGGCGTACTGCAGTGAATCAGCAGGTAAGTATACCTTTCGTTTTACTCAATAATCAGCACGTGAACAGATCTGTGCTTCACTGCCACAGTCCACTGTTACACTATTATAAAATTTTGTTACTAACTTTTCGCAAATTTCAATGAAGCGAGCTAATAATTTTGCATCTCCATAAAAATCTGGCACCATATCTAGGTACTCTTTTTTCAAAACGGGAGTTGCCATATTTGTTATATTTAAGTTACTTATTTCTTCAATTACGTCTTCAAATGAAAAAGGAAAAGTATTATTTGTTGGCGAGTTACAAGAAACAATTGAATCGGTGTCTGTGTTCTCTGAATCTGAATTTGGCTGAATGATATCTCTAAACGACATGTAGTACTTACAGGACTATCATCAGCTTGTCCATGGGCTTCTGCGACGTATTCAGCGTGGCAGGAGTCTTGGGTATCGCCTGGCAGCTCTGTGTTCAGCAGGGCTGGAGATCTACGGTGATGCGCGATATGCACTCGCGATTTAGTAGTCTCTGCGATCACTTCGTTGTGATTCCCAGTAAATCGTTAAAACGAAACGGATTATTTATTTTTATTAATTCGTCTAGGAATCCTACCGACTGCGCCAGTTAAGTAACCGTACTTTAGGTTCGCTTAAAAAAATTTATTTGTTTATTACAACGAAGGTAGATTCATTTAACAGATGTTTATTGTTCAATGTTTACAGTATAACTAACTACAATTTTCTTATTCTAATCTTATATACTACAGATAACATATGTAACAAGAGTATCTGGGAGACTGCTGGCGTCAGCGGGTCCCACTGGATGTGGTCATCTAACTTACATGAATATGACTGTTTAAATACTTGAAAACGGTGTTTTGTATGCTTTTACATGCTTAAAACAGAATTTTTATCTTGCTTTCACCAACATTAGCTATTATACACGACAGAAACATGAATATGACAGTTTAAATACTTGAAAACTGCACTTTGTATGTTTTTGCAAGCTGAAAACAGCTATTTTATCTTGATTTTTCAAACACAAGCTATTATACACGACATATACAAGAATGTAACAGTGCTGGGGCCGAGCTGATATGTGTAAATTTACTGAAACACATTTTCTACTGGTGAGAAAGGTTACTTTAATGAAATATTACTATATTTAAACTGAGCAAAATTTACAACCAAATACAAATATTAAAATTGACGTAAACGTATAATTATGTTACTTAGATACAGTTACCAATATTGAACGATCTTACTTTATAGCTACATCTTGTAGCGGTGTAGCTTTTTCGACTTTACTTCACAGTACTCTCCAGTACTCTCCAGTACTCTCTAAGCGTTACTCTGTTTCGGACTGTCAAAAACTGTCCTTTTAAACAGGTAAAAGTATGTCATCAAGTTGATCGTGTCATCATTATCTGTGTCTGCAAATATCAAAAGAATTTATTTGCACACGCAGAAGAAACCTACTTGTGCACTAATTCCAATTGATAATTGCAATATTCGTACAAGCGCGGTTATTGAACTATAAAATGCTGATTTAACAATTTGGAAAAACGCGCTTGTTACAAGAATATGACAGTTTAAATACTTGAAAACGGAGTTTTGTATGCTTTTGCATGCTTAAAACAACAATTTTATCTTGATTTCACCAACATTAGCCATTATACACGACAGAAACATGAATATGAAAATTTAAATACTTGAAAACAGAATCTTGTATGTTTTTACAAGCTGAAAACAGCTATTTTATCTTGATTTTACAAACATAAGCCAATACACACGACAAATACATGAATATGACAGTTTAAATAATTGAAAACGGTGTTTTGTATGCTTTTCCATACTTAAAACAGCATTTTTATTTTGCTTTCACCAACATTAGCTATTATACACGACAGAAACATGAATATGACAGTTTAAATACTTGAAAACAGCACTTTGTATGTTTTTGCAAGCTGAAAACAGCTATTTTATCTTGATTTTGCAAACACAAGCTATTATACACGACATATACAAGAATATGGCAGTTTAAATACTTGAAAACGGTGTTTTGTATGCTTTTCCATGCTTAAAACAGCATTTTTATTTTGCTTTCACCAACATTAGCTATTATACACGACAGAAACATGAATATGACAGTTTAAATACTTGAAAACAGCATTTTGTAGGTTTTTGCAAGCTGAAAACAGCTATTTTATCTTGATTTTGCAAACATAAGCCAATACACACGAAATATACATGAATATGACAGTTTAAATACTGAAAACAGCATTTAGTATGTTTTTGCAAGCTGAAAACAGCTATTATATCTTGATTTTGCAAACATAAGCCATTATACACGACATATACATGAATATGACAGTTTAAATACTTGAAAACGGTGTTTTGATTGCTTTTGCATGCTGAAAACAGCATTTTTATCTTGCTTTCACCAACATTAGCTATTATACACGACAGATACATGAATGTGAAAGTTTAAATACTTGAAAACAGCATTTTGTATGTTTTTACAAGCTGATAACAGCTATTTTATCTTTATTTCGCAAACATAAGCCATTACACACGATATATACATGAATATGACAGTTTAAATACTTGAAAACGGTGTTTTGTATACTTTTGCATGCTTAAAACAACATTTTTATCTTGCTTTCACAAACATTAGCTTTATACACAACGGAAACATGAATATGAGAATTTAAATACTTGAAATCAGCATTTTGTATGTTTTTGCAAGCTTAAAACTGCTATTTTATCTTGATTTTGCAAACATAAGCCATTACACACGACATATACATGAATATGACAGTTTAAAGACTTGTAAACGGTGTTTTGTATGCTTTTGCATGCTTAAAACAGAATTGTTATCTTGCTTTCACCAACATTAGCTATTATACACGACAGAAACATGAATATGACAATTTAAATACTTCAAAACAGCATTTTGTATGTTTTTGCAAGCTGAAAACAGCTATTTTCTCTTGATTTTGCAAACATAAGCCTTTACACATGACATATACATTTATATGACAGTTTAAATATTTGAAAACAGTGTTTTGTATGCTTTTGAATGCTTAAAACAGCATTTTTATCTTGCATTCACCAACATTAGCTATTATACACGACAGAAACATGAATCTGACAGTTTAAATACTTGAAAACAGCATTTTGTATGTTTTTGCAAGCTGAAAACAGCTATTTTATCTTGATTTTGCAAACATAAGCCATTACACACGATATATACATGAATACGATGACAGTTTAAATACTTGAAAACGGTGTTTTGTATGCTTTTGCATGCTTAAAACATCATTTTTATCTTGCTTTCACCAACATTAGCTATTATACACGACAGAAATATGAATATGACAATTTAAATACTTGAAAACAGAATTTTGTATGTTTTTGCAAGCTGAAAACAGCTATTTTAACTTGATTTTGCAAACATAAGCCATTACACACGACATATACATGAATATGACAGTTTAAATAATTGAAAACGTTGTTTTGTATGCTTTTGCATGCTTAAAACATCATTTTTATCTTGCTTTCACCAACATTAGCTATTATACACGACAGAAATATGAATATGACAATTTAAATACTTGAAAACAGAATTTTGTATGTTTTTGCAAGCTGAAAACAGCAATTTTATATTGATTTTGCAAACATAAGCCATTACACACGACATATACATGAATATGACAGTTTATATACTTGAAAACGGTGTTTTGTTTGCTTTTGCATGCTTAAAACAGCATTTTTATCTTGCTTTCACCAACATTAGCTATTATACACGACAGAAACATGAATATGACAGTTTAAATACTTGAAAAGAGCATTTTGTATGTTTTTGCAAGCTGAAAACAGCTATTTTATCTTTATTTTGCAAACATTAGCCATCACACACGACATATATATGATTATGACAGTTTAAATACTTGAAAACGGTGTTTTGTATGCTTTTGCATGCTTAAAACAGCATTTGTATCTTGCTTTCATCAACATTAGCTATTATACACGACAGAAACATGAATATGACAGTTTAAATACTTGAAAACAGCATTTTGTAAGTTTTTGCAAGCTGAAAACAGCTATTTTATCTTGATTTTGCAAACATAAGCCATTACGCTAGACATATAAATGAATATGATAGTTTAATTACTAGAAAACGGTGTTTTGTATGCTTTTGCATGCTTAAAACAGAATTTTTTTCTTGCTTTCACCAACATTAGCTATTATACACGACAGAAACACGAATATGATAATTTAAAAACTTGAAAACAGCATTTTGTATGTTTTTGCAAGCTGAAAACAGCTATTTTAACTTGATTTTGCAAACATAAGCCATTACACACGACATATACATGAATATGACAGTTTAAATAATTGAAAACGTTGTTTTGTATGCTTTTGTATGCTTAAAACAGCATTTTTATCTTGCTTTCACCAACATTAGCTATTATACACGACAGAAACATGAATATGACAATTTAAATACTTGAAAACAGAATTTTGTATGTTTTTGCAAGCTGAAAACAGCTATTTTATATTGATTTTGCAAACATAAGCCATTACACACGACATATACATGAATATGACAGTTTAAATATTTGAAAAAGGTGTTTTGTTTGCTTTTGTATGCTTAAAACAGCATTTTTATCTTGCTTTCACCAACATTAGCTATTATACACAACAGAAGCATGAATATGACAGTTTATATACTTGAAAACAGCATTTTGTATGTTTTTGCAAGCTGAAAACAGCTATTTTATCTTTATTTTGCTAACATAAGCCATCACACACGATATATACATGAATATGACAGTTTAAATACTTGAAAACGGTGTTTTGTATGCTTTTGCATGCTTAAAACAGCATTTTTATCTTGCTTTCAGCAACATTAGCTATTATACACGACAGAAACATAAATATGACAGTTTAAATACTTAAAAACAGCATTTTGTATGTTTTTTCAAGCTGAAAACAGCTATTTTATCTTGATTTTGCAAACATAAGCCATTACGCTAGACATATAAATGAATATGATAGTTTAATTACTTGAAAACGGTGTTTTGTATGCTTTTGCATGCTTAAAACAGAATTTTTATCTTGCTTTCACCAACATTAGCTATTATACACGACAGAAACATGAATATGACTATTTAAATACTTGAAAACAGAATTTTGTATGTTTTTGCAAGCTGAAAACAGCAATTTTATATTGATTTTGCAAACATAAGCCATTACACACGACATATACATGAATATGACAGTTTATATACTTAAAAACGGTGTTTTGTTTGCTTTTGCATGCTTAAAACAGCATTTTTATCTTGCTTTCACCAACATTAGCTATTATACACGACAGAAACATGAATATGACAGTTTAAATACTTGAAAAGAGCATTTTGTATGTTTTTGCAAGCTGAAAACAGCTATTTTATCTTTATTTTGCAAACATAAGCCATCACACACGACATATACATGAATATGACAGTTTAAATACTTGAAAACGGTGTTTTGTATGCTTTTGCATGCTTAAAACAGCATTTTTATCTTGCTTTCACCAACATTAGCTATTATACACGACAGAAACATGAATATGACAGTTTAAATACTTGAAAAGAGCATTTTGTATGTTTTTGCAAGCTGAAAACAGCTATTTTATCTTGATTTTGCAAACATAAGCCATTACGCTAGACATATAAATGAATATGATAGTTTAATTACTTGAAAACGGTGTTTTGTATGCTTTTGCATGCTTAAAACAGAATTTATATCTTGCTTTCACCAACATTAGCTATTATACACGCCAGAAACATGAATATGATAATTTAAGTACTTGAAAACAGCATTTTGTATGTTTTTGCAAGCTGAAAACAGCTATTTTATCTTGATTTTGCAAACATAAGCCATTACACACGACATATACATGAATATGATAGTTTAAATACTTGAAAACGGTGTTTTGTATGCTTTTGTATGCTTAAAACAGCATTTTTATTTTGTTTTCACCAACATTAGCTAGTATACACGACAGAAACATGAATATGACAATTTAAATACTTGAAAACAGAATTTTGTATGTTTTTGCAAGCTGAAAATAGCTATTTTATATTGATTTTGCAAACATAAGCCATTACACACGACAGAAACATGAATATGACAATTGAAATACTTGAAAACAGAATTTTGTATGTTTTTGCAAGCTAAAAACAACTATTTTATATTGATTTTGCAAACATAAGCCATTACACACGACATATACATGAATATGACAGTTTAAATACTTGAAAACGGTGTTTTGTATCCTTTTGCATGCTTAAAACAGCATTTTTATCTTGCTTTCACCAACATTAGCTATTATACACGACAGAAACATGAATATGACAGTTTAAATACTTGAAAACAGCATTTTGTAATTTTTTGCAAGCTGAAAACAGCTATTTTATCTTGATTTTGCAAACATAAGCCATTACGCTAGACATATAAATGAATATGATAGTTTAATTACTAGAATTCGGTGTTTTGTATGCTTTTGCATGCTTAAAACAGAATTTTTTTCTTGCTTTCACCAACATTAGCTATTATACACGACAGAAACATGAATATGATAATTTAAAAACTTGAAAACAGCATTTTGTATGTTTTTGCAAGCTGAAAACAGCTATTTTAACTTGATTTTGCAAACATAAGCCATTACACACGACATATACATGAATATGACAGTTTAAATACTTGAAAACGGTGTTTTGTATGCTTTTGTATGCTTAAAACAGCATTTTTATTTTGCTTTCACCAACATTAGCTAGTATACACGACAGAAACATGAATATGACAGTTTAAATACTTGAAAACAGCATTTTGTATGTTTTTGCAAGCTGAAAACAGCTATTTTATCTTGATTTTGCAAACATAAGCCATTACACACGACATATACATGAATACGATGACAGTTTAAATACTTGAAAACGGTGTTTTGTATGCTTTTGCATGCTTCAAACAGCAGTTTTTTCTTGCTTTCACCAACATTAGCTATTATACACGACAGAAACATGAATATGACAATTTAAATACTTGAAAACAGAATTTTGTATGTTTTGCAAGCTGAAAACAGCAATTTTATATTGATTTTGCAAACATAAGCCATTACACACGACATAAACATGAATATGAGAGTTTATATACTTGAAAACGGTGTTTTGTTTGCTTTTGCATGCTTAAAACCGCATTTTTATCTTGCTTTCACCAACATTAGCTATTATACACGACAGAAACATGAATATGACAGTTTAAATACTTGAAAAGAGCATTTTGTATGTTTTTGCAAGCTGAAAACAGCTATTTTATCTTTATTTTGCAAACATAAGCCATCACACACGACATATATATGAATATGACAGTTTTAATACTTGAAAACGGTGTTTTGTATGCTTTTGCATGCTTAAAACAGCATTTTTATCTTGCTTTCACCAACATTAGCTATTATACACGACAGAAACATGAATATGATAATTTAAAAACTTGAAAACAGCATTTTGTATGTTTTTGCAAGCTGAAAACAGCTATTTTATCTTGATTTTGTAAACATAAGCCATTACACACGACATATACATGAATACGATGACAGTTTAAACACTTGAAAACGGTGTTTTGTATGCTTTTGCATGCTTAAAACAGCATTTTTATCTTGCTTTCACCAACATTAGCTATTATACACGACAAAAACATGAATATGACCATTTAAATACTTGAAAACAGAATTTTGTATGTTTTTGCAAGCTGAAAACAGCAATTTTATATTGATTTTGCAAACATAAGCCATTACACACGACATATACATGAATATGACAGTTTATATACTTGAAAACGGTGTTTTGTTTGCTTTTGCATGCTTAAAACAGCATTTTTATCTTGCTTTCACCAACATTAGCTATTATACACGACAGAAACATGAATATGACAGTTTAAATACTTGAAAAGAGCATTTTGTATGTTTTTGCAAGCTGAAAACAGCTATTTTATCTTTATTTTGCAAACATAAGCCATCACACACGACATATATATGAATATGACAGTTTAAATACTTGAAAACGGTGTTTTGTATGCTTTTGCATGCTTAAAACAGCATTTTTATCTTGCTTTCAGCAACATTAGCTATTATACACGACAGAAACATGAATATGACAGTTTAAATACTTAAAAACAGCATTTTGTATGTTTTTGCAAGCTGAAAACAGCTATTTTATCTTGATTTTGCAAACATAAGCCATTACGCTAGACATATAAATGAATATGATAGTTTAATTACTTGAAAACGGTGTTTTGTATGCTTTTGCATGCTTAAAACAGAATTTATATCTTGCTTTCACCAACATTAGCTATTATACACGACAGAAACATGAATATGATAATTTAAATACTTGAAAACAGCATTTTGTATGTTTTTGCAAGCTGAAAACAGCTATTTTAACTTGATTTTGCAAACATAAGCCATTACACACGACATATACATGAATATGACAGTTTAAATACTTGAAAACGGTGTTTTGTATGCTTTTGTTTGCTTAAAACAGCATTTTTATTTTGCTTTCACCAACATTAGGTATTATACACGACAGAAACATGAATATGACAGTTTAAATACTTAAAAACAGCATTTTGTATGTTTTTGCAAGCTGAAAACAGCTATTTTATCTTGATTTTGCAAACATAAGCCATTACACACGACATATACATGAATATGACAGTTTAAATACTTGAAAACGGTGTTTTGTATGGTTTTGCATGCTTAAAACAGCATTTTTATCTTGCTTTCAGCAACATTAGCTATTATACACGACAGAAACATGAATATGACAGTTTAAATACTTGAAAACAGCATTTTGTATGTTTTTGCAAGCTGAAAACAGCTATTTTATCTTGATTTTGCAAACATAAGCCATTACACACGACATATACATGAATACGATGACAGTTTAAATACTTGAAAACGGTGTTTTGTATGCTTTTGCATGCTTAAAACAGCAGTTTTATCTTGCTTTCACCAACATTAGCTATTATACACGACAAAAACATGAATATGACAATTTAAATACTTGAAAACAGAATTTTGTATGTTTTGCAAGCTGAAAACAGCAATTTTATATTGATTTTGCAAACATAAGCCATTACACACGACATATACATGAATATGAGAGTTTATATACTTGAAAACGGTGTTTTGTTTGCTTTTGCATGCTTAAAACAGCATTTTTATCTTGCTTTCACCAACATTAGCTATTATACACGACAGAAACATGAATATGACAGTTTAAATACTTGAAAAGAGCATTTTGTATGTTTTTGCAAGCTAAAAACAGCTATTTTATCTTTATTTTGCAAACATAAGCCATCACACACGACATATATATGAATATGACAGTTTTAATACTTGAAAACGGTGTTTTGTATGCTTTTGCATGCTTAAAACAGCATTTTTATCTTGCTTTCACCAACATTAGCTATTATACACGACAGAAACATGAATATTACAGTTTAAATACTTGAAAACAGCATTTTGTATGTTTTTGCAAGCTGAAAACAGCTATTTTATCTTGATTTTGCAAACATAAGCCATTACGCTAGACATATAAATGAATATGATAGTTTAATTACTAGAAAACGGTGTTTTGTATGCTTTTGCATGCTTAAAACAGAATTTTTTTCTTGCTTTCACCAACATTAGCTATTATACACGACAGAAACATGAATATGATAATTTAAAAACTTGAAAACAGCATTTTGTATGTTTTTGCAAGCTGTAAACAGCTATTTTAACTTGATTTTGCAAACATAAGCCATTACACACGACATATACATGAATATGACAGTTTAAATACTTGAAAACGGTGTTTTGTATGCTTTTGCATGCTTAAAACAGCATTTTTATCTTGCTTTCAGCAACATTAGCTATTATACACGACAGAAACATGAATATGACAGTTTAAATACTTGAAAACAGCATTTTGTATGTTTTTGCAAGCTGTAAACAGCTATTTTATCTTGATTTTGCAAACATAAGCCATTACACTCGACATATACATGAATACGATGACAGTTTAAACACTTAAAAACGGTGTTTTGTATGCTTTTGCATGCTTAAAACAGCATTTTTATCTTGCTTTCACCAACATTAGCTATTATACACGACAAAAACATGAATATGACCATTTAAATACTTGAAAACAGAATTTTGTATGTTTTTGCAAGCTGAAAACAGCAATTTTATATTGATTTTGCAAACATAAGCCATTACACACGACATATACATGAATATGACAGTTTATATACTTGAAAACGGTGTTTTGTTTGCTTTTGCATGCTTAAAACAGCATTTTTATCTTGCTTTCACCAACATTAGCTATTATACACGACAGAAACATGAATATGACAGTTTAAATACTTGAAAAGAGCATTTTGTATGTTTTTGCAAGCTGAAAACAGCTATTTTATCTTTATTTTGCAAACATAAGCCATCACACACGACATATATATGAATATGACAGTTTAAATACTTGAAAACGGTGTTTTGTATGCTTTTGCATGCTTAAAACAGCATTTTTATCTTGCTTTCACCAACATTAGCTATTATACACGACAGAAACATGAATATGACAGTTTAAATACTTGAAAACAGCATTTTGTAAGTTTTTGCAAGCTGAAAACAGCTATTTTATCTTGATTTTGCAAACATAAGCCATTACGCTCGACATATAAATGAATATGATAGTTTAATTACTAGAAAACGGTGTTTTGTATGCTTTTGCATGCTTAAAACAGAATTTTTTTCTTGCTTTCACCAACATTAGCTATTATACACGACAGAAACATGAATATGATAATTTAAAAACTTGAAAACAGCATTTTGTATGTTTTTGCAAGCTGAAAACAGCTATTTTAACTTGATTTTGCAAACATAAGCCATTACACACGACATATACATGAATATGACAGTTTAAATACTTGAAAACGGTGTTTTGTATGCTTTTGTATGCTTAAAACAGAATTTTTATCTTGCTTTCACCAACATTAGCTATTATACATGACAAAAACATGAATATGATAATTTAAATACTTGAAAACAGCATTTTGTATGTTTTTGCAAGCTGAAAACAGCTATTTTATCTTGATTTTGCAAACATAAGCCATTACACACGACATATACATGAATATGACAGTTTAAATACTTGAAAACGGTGTTTTGTATGCTTTTGTATGCTTAAAACAGCATTTTTATCTTGCTTTCACAAACATTAGCTAATATACACGACAGAAACATGAATTTGACAATCTAAATACTTGAAAACAGAATTTTGTATGTTTTTGCAAGCTGAAAACAGCTATTTGATATTGATTTTGCAAACATAAGCCATTACACACGACATATACATGAATATGACAGTTTATATACTTGAAAACGGTGTTTTGTTTGCTTTTGCATGCTTAAAACAGCATTTTTATCTTGCTTTCACCAACAGTAGCTATTATACACGAAAGAAACATGAATATGACAGTTTAAATACTTGAAAAGAGCATTTTGTATGTTTTTGCAAGCTGAAAACAGCTATTTTATCTTTATTTTGCAAACATAAGCCATCACACACGACATATATATGAATATGACAGTTTAAATACTTGAAAACGGTGTTTTGTATGCTTTTGCATGCATAAAACAGCATTTTTATCTTGCTTTCACCAACATTAGCTATTATACACGACAGAAACATGAATATGACAGTTTAAATACTTGAAAACAGCATTTTGTAAGTTTTTGCAAGCTGAAAACAGCTATTTTATCTTGATTTTGCAAACATAAGCCATTACGCTAGACATATAAATGAATATGATATTTTAATTACTAGAAAACGGTGTTTTGTATGCTTTTGCATGCTTAAAACAGAATTTTTTTCTTGCTTTCACCAACATTAGCTATTATACACGACAGAAACATGAATATGATAATTTAAAAACTTGAAAACAGCATTTTGTATGTTTTGCAAGCTAAAAACAGCTATTTTAACTTGATTTTGCAAACATAAGCCATTACACACGACATATACATGAATATGACAGTTTAAATACTTGAAAACGGTGTTTTGTATGCTTTTGTATGCTTAAAACAGCATTTTTATCTTGCTTTCACCAACATTAGCTATTATACACGACAGAAACATGAATATGACAATTTAAATACTTGAAAACAGAATTTTGTATGTTTTTGCAAGCTGAAAACAGCTATTTTATATTGATTTTGCAAACATAAGCCATTACACACGACAGAAACATGAATATGACAATTGAAATACTTGAAAACAGAATTTTGTATGTTTTTGCAAGCTAAAAACAGCTATTTTATATTGATTTTGCAAACATAAGCCATTACACACGACATATACATGAATATGACAGTTTAAATACTTGAAAACGGTGTTTTGTATGCTTTTGCATGCTTAAAACAGCATTTTTATCTTGCTTTCACCAATATTAGCTATTATACACGACAGAAACATGAATATGACAGTTTTAATACTTGAAAACAGCATTTTGTAAGTTTTTGCAAGCTGAAAACAGCTATTTTATCTTGATTTTGCAAACATAATCCATTACGCTAGACATATAAATGAATATGATAGTTTAATTACTAGAAAACGGTGTTTTGTATGCTTTTGCATGCTTAAAACAGAATTTTCATCTTGCTTTCACCAACATTAGCTATTATACACGACAGAAACATGAATATGATAATTTGAATACTTGAAAACAGCATTTTGTATGTTTTTGCAAGCTGAAAACAGCTATTTTATCTTGATTTTGCAAACATAAGCCATTACGCTAGACATATAAATGAATATGATAGTTTATTACTTGAAAACGGTGTTTTGTATGCTTTTACATGTTTAAAACAGAATTTTTATCTTGCTTTCACCAACATTAGCTATTATACACGACAAAAACATGAATATGATAATTTAAATACTTGAAAACCACATTTTGTATGTTTTTGCAAGCTGAAAACAGCTATTTTATCTTGATTTTGCAAACATAAGCCATTACACGCGACATATACATGAATATGACAGTTTAAATACTTGAAAACGGTGTTTTGTATGCTTTTGTATGCTTAAAATAGCATTTTTATCTTGCTTTCACCAACATTAGCTATTATACACGACAGAAACATGAATATGACAATTTAAATACTTGAAAACAGAATTTTGTATGTTTTTGCAAGCTGAAAACAGCTATTTTATATTGATTTTGCAAACATAAACCATTACACACGACAGAAACATGAATATGACAGTTTATATACTTGAAAACGGTATTTGTATGCTTTTGCATGTTTAAAACAGAATTTTTATCTTGCTTTCACCAACATTAGCTATTATACACGACAGAAACATAAATATGACAATTTAAATACTTGAAAACAGCATTTTGTATGTTTTTGCAAGCTGAAAACAGCTATTTT
Source organism: Poecilus cupreus (assembly GCA_963942605.1). Classification (NCBI taxonomy): domain Eukaryota; kingdom Metazoa; phylum Arthropoda; class Insecta; order Coleoptera; family Carabidae; genus Poecilus; species Poecilus cupreus. Next base: position 55,806 of record CAWWDY010000562.1, read on the forward strand.
AACTTGATTTTGCAAACATAAGCCATTACACACGACATATACATGAATATGACAGTTTAAATACTTGAAAACGGTGTTTTGTATGCTTTTGTATGCTTAAAACAGAATTTTTATCTTGCTTTCACCAACATTAGCTATTATACATGACAAAAACATGAATATGATAATTTAAATACTTGAAAACAGCATTTTGTATGTTTTTGCAAGCTGAAAACAGCTATTTTATCTTGATTTTGCAAACATAAGCCATTACACACGACATATACATGAATATGACAGTTTAAATACTTGAAAACGGTGTTTTGTATGCTTTTGTATGCTTAAAACAGCATTTTTATCTTGCTTTCACAAACATTAGCTAATATACACGACAGAAACATGAATTTGACAATCTAAATACTTGAAAACAGAATTTTGTATGTTTTTGCAAGCTGAAAACAGCTATTTGATATTGATTTTGCAAACATAAGCCATTACACACGACATATACATGAATATGACAGTTTATATACTTGAAAACGGTGTTTTGTTTGCTTTTGCATGCTTAAAACAGCATTTTTATCTTGCTTTCACCAACAGTAGCTATTATACACGAAAGAAACATGAATATGACAGTTTAAATACTTGAAAAGAGCATTTTGTATGTTTTTGCAAGCTGAAAACAGCTATTTTATCTTTATTTTGCAAACATAAGCCATCACACACGACATATATATGAATATGACAGTTTAAATACTTGAAAACGGTGTTTTGTATGCTTTTGCATGCATAAAACAGCATTTTTATCTTGCTTTCACCAACATTAGCTATTATACACGACAGAAACATGAATATGACAGTTTAAATACTTGAAAACAGCATTTTGTAAGTTTTTGCAAGCTGAAAACAGCTATTTTATCTTGATTTTGCAAACATAAGCCATTACGCTAGACATATAAATGAATATGATATTTTAATTACTAGAAAACGGTGTTTTGTATGCTTTTGCATGCTTAAAACAGAATTTTTTTCTTGCTTTCACCAACATTAGCTATTATACACGACAGAAACATGAATATGATAATTTAAAAACTTGAAAACAGCATTTTGTATGTTTTGCAAGCTAAAAACAGCTATTTTAACTTGATTTTGCAAACATAAGCCATTACACACGACATATACATGAATATGACAGTTTAAATACTTGAAAACGGTGTTTTGTATGCTTTTGTATGCTTAAAACAGCATTTTTATCTTGCTTTCACCAACATTAGCTATTATACACGACAGAAACATGAATATGACAATTTAAATACTTGAAAACAGAATTTTGTATGTTTTTGCAAGCTGAAAACAGCTATTTTATATTGATTTTGCAAACATAAGCCATTACACACGACAGAAACATGAATATGACAATTGAAATACTTGAAAACAGAATTTTGTATGTTTTTGCAAGCTAAAAACAGCTATTTTATATTGATTTTGCAAACATAAGCCATTACACACGACATATACATGAATATGACAGTTTAAATACTTGAAAACGGTGTTTTGTATGCTTTTGCATGCTTAAAACAGCATTTTTATCTTGCTTTCACCAATATTAGCTATTATACACGACAGAAACATGAATATGACAGTTTTAATACTTGAAAACAGCATTTTGTAAGTTTTTGCAAGCTGAAAACAGCTATTTTATCTTGATTTTGCAAACATAATCCATTACGCTAGACATATAAATGAATATGATAGTTTAATTACTAGAAAACGGTGTTTTGTATGCTTTTGCATGCTTAAAACAGAATTTTCATCTTGCTTTCACCAACATTAGCTATTATACACGACAGAAACATGAATATGATAATTTGAATACTTGAAAACAGCATTTTGTATGTTTTTGCAAGCTGAAAACAGCTATTTTATCTTGATTTTGCAAACATAAGCCATTACGCTAGACATATAAATGAATATGATAGTTTATTACTTGAAAACGGTGTTTTGTATGCTTTTACATGTTTAAAACAGAATTTTTATCTTGCTTTCACCAACATTAGCTATTATACACGACAAAAACATGAATATGATAATTTAAATACTTGAAAACCACATTTTGTATGTTTTTGCAAGCTGAAAACAGCTATTTTATCTTGATTTTGCAAACATAAGCCATTACACGCGACATATACATGAATATGACAGTTTAAATACTTGAAAACGGTGTTTTGTATGCTTTTGTATGCTTAAAATAGCATTTTTATCTTGCTTTCACCAACATTAGCTATTATACACGACAGAAACATGAATATGACAATTTAAATACTTGAAAACAGAATTTTGTATGAATTTTGTATGTTTTTGCAAGCTGAAAACAGCTATTTTATATTGATTTTGCAAACATAAA